>JARQZK010003683.1:32500-50000 GCA_030704885.1 Cynegetis impunctata | reverse complement strand
GTAACGGTAATGGAAATGGCAACGGTAATAGAAGTCCTAGCACCTCATATGGAGCACCAAATGGAAACGGGAATGGAAAATCTAACGGAAATGGTAACCAAATTGATATTTCATCATGAATTTGACTTAATAATCAAAATTTATATATATATATATATATATATATATATATATATATATATATATATATATATATATATATATATATATAGTGAACTAGGACATTTATTCGAAACTAATCAAACCACCTTCGGGTGTCAGGACGTACGAGTTCTCGTTGCCGAAATGTTTTCATCTATCTGTAAGATGTGGTTCATTTGTTTCCGACTGGTGGCGCTGTGTCATATTCATATGCCATATAGTCACTGGAAGGAAAATATAACGCCGTTAGAAATATTTGGTTGGTTATCACTTTCGATGGATGGATGATTCTGATGAGCCCCAAATAAGGGCGAAACAGACTGTCTACCATTTCCATTGATTGTGATAAACAACTTAATGTTTCTAACATACACTGTCCAAGGTATATGGAGGCATTTCGATGTTTCGTGAACTCGTATAACCAGCTCCGCTAGGAGGTTTGTTTGATTAGTTTCGAATAAATGTCCTAGTTCACTTCATTTTATTGCCACGAACGTGTATCGATAACACGAAGAATTCTGTTTTCTATATATATATATATATATATATATATATATATATATATATATATATATATATATATATATATATATATATATATATATATATATATATATATATATATATATATATAACTTGAGTCTGAATGCCCAAATTAGTGCAATAATTCATAAATTTTCAACAAACAATTTACTTTTTTCAAATAATAATAAACACATTAGTGATGTCCATTAATTGCATCTAATGAGAATAGGCAGTCGAAATTCTAAATCATAAGTCCTCACTAAAACTAAAACTGATTCAGGTAAAGCTGAATCAAATATATGTTCATTAAGGGAGCGATTATATGATTACAAAATTTCATTAGAAAATTTAGGGTATCAATGCTACTTGATGCTGAATAGTTATTTATGTACCAAGTGCGTTATATAGATCCTTGTGCCTGGAGGAAAACATTCGGCCCGAGGGTATTCGGCCTGAGGGCATTCGGTCCGAGGGCAGTCGGCCCGAGGGCCTTTGGCCCGAGGGATGAATGTTGTCATATTGTCATCATATTTAGTGAATGTCATTGCTGCTTCCTTTGTGTAGTCTTATAGAAATAATAGAAATGAAAATGAATTTACCCAGGCATATCATAGAAAATGCAGCCAAAGCTGCGATTAATTCATTGCCGGAGAAATCCAGAGTCGTATACGACAAGGATTATGAAGTATTTAATAATGGAAGTTGCTTCATTTCTCCTCGTAAAATAAGCGGGCGTTATGATCCATTATGCCTGCAAATGCGAGCGTTATAGCCTAGGGCATAATGAGTGTGTTTATAGCAACCGTATCCAAGCAGAAATAAACAGATAATATACAAGTGAAAAATAAATATATTTAAATTGAAATAAACTCCGATTTCCTCAGGAAATGGCCGTACTGGATTCTCATATCTACCTCCTAGCAACGGAAATGGAAATGGTGGTAGAAATGGTAATGGAAATGGTTACAGCAATGGAAATGGAAAACCCAGTTCAACGTATGGAGCTCCTGTGAACGGAAATGGCGTAAGTCCCAT
The DNA here is from genome assembly GCA_030704885.1 of Cynegetis impunctata. Taxonomy (NCBI): domain Eukaryota; kingdom Metazoa; phylum Arthropoda; class Insecta; order Coleoptera; family Coccinellidae; genus Cynegetis; species Cynegetis impunctata. The sequence goes on along the minus strand of JARQZK010003683.1, from coordinate 48,299 downwards.
GTATGGCCCTCCGCGTACAACCTATGGAGTACCTGATGGAAACGGTAATGGAAATCCACCAACTCCCGTGTATGGCGCACCGAATGGCAATGGCAACGGAAATGGAAACGGTCATGGCAATGGAAACGGAAATGGTAAAAGAAACGGATATAGCAATGGCAATGGAAATGGAAACGGATATAGCAATGGTAATGGAAATGGAAACGGTTATAGCAATGGCAATGGAAATGGAAACGGTTATATCAATGGAAATGGAAACGGTAATGGAAATGGAGCACCACCAAGTCCAGTATATGGCCCACCTAGTACAACTTATGGAGTTCCTAATGGAAACGGAAATGGTAATGGAAACGGAAATGGTAATGGCAACGAAAATGGAATTAGAAAAGTGAATGGCAACGGTAATGGAAATGGGCGTTCCTTGAGTCCAGTATATGGCGCACCAAATGGTAACGGCAATGGAAATGGCAACGGTAATGGAAATGGGCGTTCCTTAAGTCCAGTATATGGCGCACCGAATGGTATCGGCAACGGAAATGGCAACGGTAATGGTAATGGATATAGCAATGGTTATAAAAACGGAAATGGTAATGGCTATAAAAACGGAAATGGAAACGGTAATGGATACAATAACGGAAAACCTGAACCAAGTTATTTACCACCAAATGGAAATGAAGGAGAAGGGCAGTCTACTGTGAGTAATCTACTTATAAATCAGTTGAATAATCAATATTAAATATATTTATGCATAATTCAATTTGATAGAGTACCGAAATTTTTATCTGCCTTTTATAACTTCACAACTTTTGTATTCAATTCATCATTTGTTTGTAGGAGGTGGCAAAATACGAGTTTGAGTATGAAGTGAATGATCCAGAATCAGGCAACCAGTTTGGGCACAAGGAACAGAGAGATGGAGATCTCACCACGGGCGAGTACAATGTATTGTTACCAGATGGCAGAAAGCAAGTTGTGTCTTACGAAGCTGATACTGATGGTTATAAGCCCACCGTGACATATGAAGGTATCAGTTGAAATCCCTAAGATTCAATCACATTTCACGCTGACTAATAGATTACAAATATTCTGTTCAACCTTATCAATTTTCAATAAACACTTCAAAAGCTTATTTCAAAATTTCACAAGTCATTTGGTCAATAGAAAGTATTCCTTGATTCTAGATTCTACTGAAAAGTTTCTGCTACATCTTTTTCAGATGAACCAAGAAATGAAACATTAAATTCTAATCAAAATTTTATATTAGAAAATATTAATTTTATCCAGACTATTTGACAAATTACAACCTAGATACAAATTACTTATATTAATATTTTGAGATGTTGCCTTAGGTGGAAACGGTAATGGATACCCCAGAGGGCGAAACGGTAATGGTAATGGCGGATATCCTTCAGGTCAAAATGGAAATGGCAACGGTAATGGAAATGGCGGATATCCTTCAGGTCCAAATGGAAATGGCAACGGTAATGGAAATGGTTATGCCAACGGCAATGGAAATGGTTATTCCAACGGTAATGGAAATGGTTATGCCAACGGTAATGGAAATGGCAACGCCAACGGTAATAGAAACGGTTACGCTACCATTAATGGAAACGGTTACGCCACCGGTAATGGAAACGGTTCTTCGAACGGTGATAGCAATGGTTATGCCAACGGTAATGGAAATGGCTACTCTAACGGAAATGGTAATGGGAGTAATGGATATTCTTACTGATTGTACTGATCTCAGTATATTAACGAACTGGACTTCAATGAGACTTAGTGAATTGAAAGTTTGTTAATTTCATATTTATTGTAAACAATGCCAGCAAGTATTTATGAACTATATATCGTATCGAATATTAAATTATATTGCGAATCACAAGTGTAAATTCCAGCATTGTTAAATCAAATATGTAATTTTTTTGCGTGATGTTCAAATTTAGTGCCTAAGTCGTTGATTCGCTCTTTTTTCTTATTTTCTTTGGAATTTTGATTCATAATATGAAGTTGTTTGCGTAGCCCCAGAATATTCTAAGAAATTAAGCATGAATATATTGAATATATGAGCAATTCGTAAATATATCTAGTCATATGTAACATTTGTATAGTTAAAACCCTAGAGCTCTTAGAGAAATGTTGCAAAACAAAGGGAATCTGAAAAATTTATTCGTTTAAATTATAATGCTTATACGAACATGATAATTGTATATGGAATGTGTAAAGATATATTATATTATTTAGAATTTTCCAATTAGGTGCAAATGGACTGATGACGACGACTGCCTGTCTACTGATATGATTATGTTCTCTCGAAATTTATTGTACAGTTATATGTATGTGCAAAATCTAATAAAACAATGATTAAAGAAAAAAAATTTTTCTATGAACAAATGAATATGTCTTCAAAATTGTTCTCTCATTTGGTTTTTTGCATTGCTTTCCATGCAACAATTTTAGTATAAGGAAATAATCTTTCAAGTAAGTAGTTCTACACTACCATTTTGAAACTATCAAAATTTTGATTTATTTATTCATATCGGAATGAAGTTGCACAACTATTTGCCTGTAAAATTCAAGGCGATGAATGAAAGGTTCTTTAAGAAAAAGTCGAAGATAATACTGCTGAATGGATGTATTTATAGCATTCCTAGCGAGTTTTATGCCTCAAATATAATTTAGTGTGAAAGAATTAAATTCAAATTTGACATATCCTATGCAATCTTGTGATGTCTGCAAGGATTATTATTTCATTTATATATATTTATTTTTATATATATTTATATATATATATATATATATATATATATATATTCAATATTTCATTACCTGGACATTTATATTATAGAAATATGGTTTGAGTTTTGGTTGTTCCAGGTTTGTGAGTTCTTTGTCATTCAGTCTCGTGATTATCATATCTAAAAACTTTAGTACTTTTTCGGTTTCTTCCTCTAATGTTAAATTCATTATTGAATTCTTGCAAAATTTTTCGTACGTTATGTTCCATGTACGAAATGTTCCATCTGCAAACAAATTTGGAGAACACAGTAAATGACAAAGAGATTAGTCATTTCTACTTACCATTTCTTAAAAACCAATCAATATATAGTTTTATATATATATATATATATATATATATATATATATATATATATATATATATGTATGTATATAAAATCCTAGGAAACAAATTTCCCCAAAAGCTTTAGGTTCTCGGCAAAGGAAGGTGGCATTTATTAAAATTGACTAATCGTCATCAAAATTCTATATTTCGGACCCAATATGCGGTCCTTCCTCAGGAGTTACTGAAAAACCAAATTAAAATTTATACTTAATGAATAAAAAGTTAGACAATAACTTACATATGACAAAGGCAGGCAAAGCCCCCCTTTCCCCCATATTTCGAGTAATGAACTCATTATCAAGACTGACTACAGGAGAGTATTACATCTTGTTTTATAAAACAGACAATAGCAAAAGTGATAGCTGAAAATCAATTTAATGTAGTGAGCTGAATACACTTGTGTGTAACCAATTATTAATATAAAAAATTTTGTATAAAGTGTATAAATCAATTTTATTTAAATTAGCAGAGCGCTTTCGACATATTTGTCATCTTCAGTGCAACTTAGTCAGGCAACAGGAAGGCATCAACCAGAAGTAACAGACACAAGATATAAAAAACATAATTTTAAAACATTTACCTTGAATTGATTTACTGGATTAATCCTAAATGTTTTGAACCGATGTTTTTTATGTTTTTTATATCTTGTGTCTGTTTCTTCTGGTTGATGCCTTCCTGTTGCCTGACTAAGTTGCACTGAAGATGACAAATATGTCGAAAGCGCTCTGCTAATTTAAATAAAATTGATTTATACACTTTATACAAAATTTTTTATATTAATAATTAAAAATCAATTTGTTCGTTCACTAGTGGTAATTTACTGTTATGGGCGGAAGGTCGATGCGCTTTTTTTATTACCTGAATGCAACACTTGGGTTTTGCTGAAATTCAGGAAATGATTAAATTTTATACAATTTTCTGAGAAGCCAGTGGTATTTTTATTTTGTAAAATTGACTTTTTATCTTCATCAACACGAATGTTTATATTCCTTCCTGTTTGTCCAATATAGAACACAGGACATTCGTCGAAAAATATTTTGTAAACGCCACTGTTTTCTCCAACGTTAGATTTTTCTTTATTATTGTCTAAGAATGACTTCAAGTTTCTTTTATTTGTACAAATTGTTTTAACGTTATTTTTCGATAGTCTGTTACAAATTTATATATATATATATATATATATATATATGTATATATATATATATATATATATATATATATATCTTTTTCAGGTTCTCGCGGAGATAATCTGGTTGTCTGGTTTCCCGGGTTTGTATCCGCGTATGGGCTTCGTCTTCGTTGAAGTCTGCTCGACGTTTCGGCAAAATCATGCCGACTTCAGGTAGCTCTTCTTGGTCGGAATGAATACACTGAACGTCGAGAAAACTTCAATGAAGACGAAGCCCATACGCGGATACAAACCCGGGAACCCAAACAACCATAAATATATATATATATATATATATATATATAAATATATATATATATATATATAATAATATATATATATATATATATATATATATATATATATATATATATATATATATAAAGGTAGCCCTCGGTTTACGCCGGAGTTCCGCTCCTAAAAAAACCGGCGTAAACCGAATCGGCGTAAACTGAATCCAATTATAATGGGAGGTATGGAGTTAGGTTCCATCTCATAAAAAATAGGATTATGCAGGGCTAACATTATTATATTCAAAGTGAATAAATATATATATATATATATATATATATATATATATATATATATATATATATATATATATATATATACTATGTAATTGTAAAACAAAAATAAAATTGTCAATAACCAAAACAATTTTATCAATAAAGTGTTATTTCACAGGGGTACTGGAGAGGTATACAACCCCACCAGTTGGGATTTTCAGAAAGCTGGTAGACTATTCACACCAGAAAGAATTGAGTGGGCGATAAAGAGTTTTCAGCCCTTCAAATCAGCTGGCATGGACGGCATCTTTCCGGCCATGCTTCAGAAAGGTGTAGAATTCATCATAACCCCGATGGTTGAGCTTTTCAAGGCCAGCTATGCAAGGGGCTATATTCCGAGATCATGGAGGGAAGCAAGCGTAGCATTCATACCCAAAGTGGGACGGGAAGGCTCTACAGAGCCTAAATCCTATCGACCCATATGCCTTACCTCCTTTCTCCTGAAGACCATGGAGAAAATAATGGACAACAACATAAGGGGAAGTGTTAAGCTCCACAACAAGCAGTTTGCCTACAGGGCGGGTAGATCGACTGTAGACGCCCTTCATCATCTTCTCAGAGAGGTGGAAGGCACCCTCAATGCAAAGGAGATTTTACTTGCAATGTTTGGAGATATTGGGGGGGCCTTTGATAATACCCTACATGTTTCCATATGTAATGCAGCTGAACGAAAAGGGATAGAACCCTCCACTGTGAAGTGGATATCAGCTATGTTGAAAGGGCGAACCGTCACAGCATATCGGGGGAAGCTGAAGTGACAGTGCTGACGTGCAGGGGATGCCCTCAAGGAGGGGTACTATCACCCTTGCTGTGGAGCCTGGTCATGGATGGTCTTCTGGAGAAGCTTACGGCAGATGGTTTTAACGCCCAGGCATACGCCGACGACATAGTGGTAACTGTAAGAGGCAAGCATGAGGGCTCTATAAGTAGCCGAATGCAACTTGACCTCAGTATTATCGAAAAGTGGTGCGAGGAAGAGGGGCTCACTGTCAATCCCTCGAAGACAACACTAATTCCTTTCACTAGAAGAAGGAACCTGCGCCTAAGAGCTCCGGTCCTAAATGGCCAGACTCTAAACTTCTCTAGTGAATGCAAATATCTAGGTGTTATCCTGGACAGTAAACTCAACTGGAGGAAACATATAGATAGGACTCTTTCCAGAGCCACAGCGGCTATGTGGGCCTGCAAAAGACTCTTTGGAAAGACCTGGGGCATGAAACCGAAAATGGTACTGTGGTTATACACTGCGGTAGTACGCTCGATTGTCACCTATGCGTCTTCAGCATGGTGGACAAAAACCGAAGAGGTCACCACACGCAACCGGCTGCAAAAACTGCAAAGGCTGGCCTGCATCGGTGTTACGGGAGCTATGCGTACAGCTCCCACAGCAGCGCTTGAGGTTATACTCGATCTGCCTCCCTTACATATACATGTGAGGAAATGCAGCCTGCTGGAAGCAATGAGAATATCCCTCAACGGGAAGCTCCTACCTGGAAACTGGGTTGGACATATGAGGATACTGAGTCAACTGGATTCAAAACTCCTGGCAAACCATCGGATGTTATGCCAACTATCTTCGATTTCGAAACGGTCATAGCTGACCGTCCTAGTGCAATAAGTTTCGTTAATCGTTTGGACAAAAAGTCTTCCATATGGTTTACCGATGGATCAAAAACAGTGAGAGGCACTGGCATTGGGGTATATGGACCTAAACTGAGGATCTCTAAATCCCTGGGAAGTGAACCCTCTATTCTACAGACCGAAATAATGGCTGTTTACGTATGCGCTCAGGAGTGCCTCAAAATGAACCTCAAAGGGGCGCATATCTACATCACCACGGACAGCCAGGCCACGCTGAGGTCCCTGGAATCACAAAGCCAGGAATCTCTACTGACATGGGAGTGCCGTAATACCATAAAGCAACTGGCCAGAGGCAATAAAGTGACTCTACTGTGGGTGCCAGGGTACTGTGGTGTTGAAGGAAATGAAAAAGCTGATGAACTTGCAAAAAGTGCATCAAGGTTAACACCTGCTGGACCTGAGTCTTTCTGTGGTCTTGGAAAAGACCAATATAAGGCAGCGGTTCAACAATGGGAGTTGGATAATAGAGTAACCCTCTGGAGAAACACTCCTGGACTCACGCAGTCAAAGAAGTTCGTAAAGATTTCACAGACCTACGCCAGAAAGCTCCTGAGGCTGTCACGAGCTGAGCTTCGGGTGATGGTTGGACTGCTGACAGGGCACTGTCGGTACAAGTACCATTTGTACCGTATGGGAAAGTCGGCAGATGATATTTGTAGGCTCTGTGGATCAGAAGCAGAAACAGCTGAACACATGGTATGCAAGTGTCCAGAGTTGGCGGGACTAAGAACCACTCATATGGGGAAACCTGTTCTGGATACCCATGAGGTAATGGCCAAGGCCCCCAAGGATGTTGTCGGGTTTATCAACACCATTGACGACCTCCTTGGGTTTCAATGAATGGGTAGGGTAGAGAACAAAAGATCTACATGGTCGCAGTTCCCGAAAGGCTAACCGAGCCACAACGACCCCGGCCCAAAATAATAATAATAATAATAATATTTCACAGGGGTACATATTATCATTTCTGTGTTGAAGTTCCCGGTTTCGGATCGCTAATATATCATTTTGGAAAAAATATCGAGTGATAACTGCTTAGATTTTCTTTTTCTTTCTTCAAGAAGTTCAGTTTCGCACCACGTTCAGAAAAATTTTCTGCAATTATTTTATGAGACATGGTTTAGTTTACCAATACTTTACTTAAAAATATTACACAGAAAAAGTAAATGGAGTCAATTGCGTTTAATAAATGTACATACGTCGTAGCAGCTCGGTAACTAATTTATAACTGGATCATCAACCTGTCACCTGTCTATTTCTAGTTCCCCAGTTGGGTCGGGGAATCCCAGTACATGCCCATTAACACCGGGGATTTTCAAGACGTAGGCATGTTGCGTTATTGTGAATCAGCGTAAATGGAGCCGGCGTAAACCGAGGGCTACCTGTATATTCAAAATCATAATTTCTTTGGTGTTCATGAGTACATTTTTTCAATTGATTAATCTATAGATATATATATATATATATATATATATATATATATATATATATATATATATATATATATATATATATATATATGCACAAAATGATGCCGAATTGCGAATTCCAATGAAAGACGCCACACAAATTACATCACTTCACTTCAATGGCTTTCGGGTATGTATGCATAGGAATCACAGCACGTAACAAGAATAAAATCGTAAATGAACGTTACCCAACAAAAGAATGGTGTATAATGTAATTCATAACAATTTCAGTGTACAAATTGATCTCGTGCTCTCAGCGCCTCTGGTGATATTCACAAAGACTGGTTTGAAATAATGAATTACTCAGTTTGTTGAAATGTAATAATAGCTTTGGTCAACGCTAATGATCCGTGGATGTTCCGGATTTCTCGTGATTTGAATGTTTGAGTTGTCTGGTTTCGGTTTCACATATCTATTCTTCATTCAAAGAAGATGTGGAAATATTCAAGGATCTAGGAGGTCGAATTTTTCATCTGTGAAAGTTTTACGTTATGAAGAAAAAATTCTATTCATATATTTAACTAATTATGAACCACAGGTTTAATTAGTGATTTGCAATTATATTAACAATATAAGGTATGCGGATGATACTATTCTGATAGCTACTAGTCTGGAGGATTTACAGGTACTCTTAGAGAAAGTTAATAACACTAGCGAAGAATTCGGACTGTCGCTAAATGTAAAAAAAGACTAAGTTCATGATATTATCCAAAACAACACAAAATAACGCCCAAATCATAGTAAAAAACCAATCCATAGAAAGAGTTAAGAGGTATAAATATCTAGGTACCATAGGCATCTGAAAATAAGAATGCAGCGCCAATGTGGCCAGTCGTAGAACTATAAATATTGACATTGGAATATTTATGTTGTATTTGTCGTGTGTTTATTTGTGTTTTTGAAATATAATTTCACCATAAATATAAAGACTTTTCAGGCTTCTTTAGTGAACAAGTGTGTTACTGTGTATGTATTCTCATTGCTATTGAGGCGGTAGGTGATTATCATCATTTGTTTTGTAGCCAAATTGAGAGAAATCTTAGGTTAGATCATGAGATGAATATCTTAATTCTCTGATTGACTCGTTCAATATGTACCTACTCTAGCAGCTGCTATTTTGGCATTCAACAATGCTTCTTCTGTAATCAACTGTTTTTTGTCTTTCAAAAAATGGTGACCTGATCAACTTTATTTTAAACTGTTGACAAATATCATCTATCAAGGAACCTTTTTCAACCATAATAGCATCCTGTGAGCTTTCTAACTTTAAAATTAAGTCACTTTGTTGGAAAATCGTTTTATCAGATGCTCTTCCCCCATATGGTTCACTAATATAAGTAATTAAACCTCCAGGAGAAACACCCGTCATGAATTTCACTGTGCTATTAGATTTATACTGAGAGTAAAAGCTGATCCTGCAGCAAAAGCACTTTGGTTTCTGTATAAAAATTCCTGTACAGTCTAAGATGATTCGAGTATTTTGAAAACTTTCAAAACATTTTGGCATGTTTTTCTGTATTTCAGAATATTCTGGGAATCTTATGACACAACTAAGAACCCTACTCATAATGGGTAGCATTTCATAAATATATTTTTGGAATAATTCTTGTGAAATGCGAAATAAAAGAGATAATGTCACATATGTAAGGTCACATTTCAATTTTGTCAATACTAAAACAATACGCTGTTTGATTGTTAATCTATGTGACCGTTGATCACTGTAAACAGATTGTACTGCTTTTACTATTGTATCTAATAGTTTTATATTATTGAGACCAGTGAAACTGTTTAGAGCACTATCTGTAGTTATCAGATCACACAAAGTAGAGACTTTAGGAGTATTCCCTTTTCCCTTCTACACAAACACGATATTTATCACCAGCTGGAGGAAAAGCATGGAAATTCACATTTGAACATTTCTTTTCCCAGGAAGAACACTGAGGAACTGAACAATAACGATTCGAATGACTCATTGCTTTCAAAATGATTGCAAATAATAAATATTTGTAAAAAATCACACAAAAACAAACACAAAACAAAGGAGAACGTAAGAACTATGTCAAGATTTTTAATTAGTCTGATTGTCACCAGGCGGCGTAGCGCTTATTTTGATTCGCCTATTGTAAACGGAAACAACGAGTGCAATGAAGAAATCAAAACCAGGATAGCACAGGCGAGAGCAACATTTATGAAAATGAAAAGGGTGTTTTGCAGCAGTGACCTCAGTCTGGATTTAAAGATCAGGTTGGTGAGATGCTATGTGCTATCGGTACTGTTTTATGGAGTAGAGGCATGGACCCTTAAGGGGATAGAAATGAAAAGGTTGGAGGCCTTCGAGCTATGGATATACCGCAGAATGGTGAAGATAAAATGGACCGATAGAATAACGAATGTGGAAGTCATGAGAAGAATGAGAAAGGATAAAGAGATTACTCATACAGTAAAAGAACGCAAGCTGCGGTATTTCGGACATGTGATGAGGGGAGAAAAATACCACTTACTGCGACTCATAATGCAGGGAAAAATACAGGGACGGAGAAGTGCGGGGAGGAGACGCCATTCTTGGTTGCGAAATTTGCGAGACTGGTTCAACTGCACCACAAATCAGCTATTCCGATCAGCTGTATCACGAATACGTATAGCCTTGATGATTGCCAACCTTCGCAACGAAGACGGCACTTAAAGAAGAAGAAGAATTATATCTATTGAATAATTTCTCTTGAAATATGCAAGGTTTAATATCAATAAATATATTCATAACAAATTTAAACTGTGCTCAGTCAAACTACAAAAACTATTCTTCTTTTAAATAATGAAGAGTAGGATTATGATATGTGTTTAGCTATTCAAAATGACGATTGCTTGATCACACTACCTGAAAAAAGGACTGAGAATCAAATAGTCATTGACGTCTATCACTTATGCTCGAACTATCTTCCTGAACAATTAGAACAACTGAATTTATAACAACATCTTTGCTTTTCCTTCAAATTCATTCGTTATCATTCGACATCATTGACGTAGTAAAACTAATACTACGTCAATGTTCGACATTCAATATGATGCTGACCTTCAATGGTCATAGAAAAAACAATATTCCACACCCAAAGACGGCATAGAGTCCACACCAAACATAGAATTTCATTATACCGTTATATCATTGTACAATATGAAATTAATTTAACATTTTTTGTTTCTCCACATGCTAAAATCAAAGATCACAATGAAAATTACCGATTTGTTCTTTCTTTGGATATACAGTTGCAGTCTAAATTTTCCGTTTTAAGAATTGTGTTTTATGAAGTTGTCATATCTGCCAACTGACAACGCATTGTTATAATTTCCATTTTCAACTTCAACAGGATTTTATTTACAATATTATTTACAGAATAAATGAGTTATGACATAATGTAAACAACCTAAGATTACTTATGCTAATTTACATTGTTCATTTTTCAATATACATACTACTTTTGCAGTTCCTACAGTTCTACTGTTCTACTACATATTCAATTTATTTTTGGAGAATAGTTTCTTCTATATGAGATTTCATACACGAGGATACCTATTCTAATTCTTTAGACATTTACATTTTCTGTTTTACTGGTCGTTGTTGTTTTCTTTGGATAATTTTCGTTTGTGATACAGGAAACTATTTGCGAAAACCTGCTTTTGATACTTAATTAGTGGACGTTTAGTTAATTTCTAATTTGTGAAATGTAGGCAATTAAATGGAAAATTTCCTATTCAGCGCCCCACTTGATAATTTCCATTGCTATCACTGTCAGATACATATTATTTTTCACAATTGATGCAGATTTTGAAGTTGAATTTGGTAACACCCATTTTGGTACATTCTTGATATATATAACATAAACGAAGGTATGCAGGAGTCTCTTTTCCTTGATTAAATAATGAAAATATTATGAAAGAGGTTTTTGTTGGGCCACGACGTCAACTTTGTAGTTGTCAGTAAAGAAAGCATCGAAATATTTGAATGGAATTTCTAGGCAATAAGAAAAACCAGCTTTTATATAGGTCATAGAGGTCATTTCTTCGCTACTAGTTTTCGAAGGCATTTGAAGTGCTATATTAATCAAATTATAGACTCTAGTAGATATAGCAACGCACTCATAAATGAAAATCGCCAATTCCTCGATATTTCAAAAATGTAAATTTTTCATTTTCTTTGAAATTGATATAGGTTGTTGATAGAAGGGTGAAAATTTAGAGTTGTACCTATGTATTTTTTAATGCAACATCATAAAAAAATAAAAACTGAAAAATGTCCAAAAAATTTATAAAAATGTTTGGGATAATCACTTAGGGGTATGACAAATATATTACGACCTATTATCAGACCGACTATTATTATTTTCGATTGCCATCTTGTAACCCTATTGGGGATCTGTGGATAAAAATCGCGATGGAAAAATAGGGGTTGATCGTAGAGGGGTGAAAATTTAGGGTTGTATGTATTTTTGAATACTGTATCATAAAAAGAAACAAAAAATTTGGTCTAAAAAAATAAGAAACCTTCACATTCAGGAGGATGAAAAATAGATGTTGTCCAAATCGCAGACCTAACAGACATGCACACAAAATTTCAAGAGAATCGGTCCAGCCATTTCGGAGGAGTTTAATTACACCGTGACACGAGAATTTCATATATTAGATTAAGACCGTTCATAAATCAGCCAGTCCCTTTCAATACAGTTAATTTATGGAAGGGACTAGATGCATATTTTTAAAAATTGTGAAAATTTGTACCCAAGAATAAATAAATATTAATTGTATAGTTTTATTTCAATAGAAGATTGTAGCCTTCTCATTCAAAAATGTCCCCTTCATTCCACCTCTCCCCTATAATGTTTTCTCTTCACGTTATATACATATAATGCAACCATAGGAAAAAAAATGTGAAAATCTTGCAAAATAAATATTCCTTCAAGGATTATCGATGATGTATATTTCGAAATTAATCAACGTATATTTAACAATGTTTCATTGTATGTTACTCGATATAATGATCACCCAGTAGCTGTTGAATGAGTTAATTAATTCTTTATGCACCTATCATTCATTGTACTACAAACAACGTTTTGAGCTTAAGAATAAGCTGACTTGCTAACGAGATGGAAATCTCATTAACATGTTCCATTCAATTTGAAAATGAAGTTTTGATGAAATGAAGATGCAATGTTTACTGGATTTTTCAGAGATTAGAGAGCCGTCAATTAACTGTAAGAAGTGATTAGGGGGGCTATTGATCGAGATTTAAATTTACAGTGACTCAATGCCAAAACTAAAGTTCAAATATCTTTTGATTTTACGTACATTTATGACAAACAATGAAGGTTTTACGTCAAATGGAAATGTTAAAAATATTATTCGATTATGTCCAAGTTTCACCACGTCAGCGCATTCTAAACCTTACAGAAATTCTCAAATGGCAAACAATACCTTATAATACATCAAATGGAAGCCCATCAAATATCTATCCATCGATTCATAGTTTAGTTGACAATGAAAATAATGAAATTACATCAGAATTTAGAACAAAGTTGATTACCAAAATAACCGAAAATGGTTTTTGTCTTAGCAGTAATAATAAAACCCATACCCAAAATGAATAGATTATTTAAATATTAATTTGTCTAGATTCCTCAGTTGAACTACTGGGAGGTGTTTCATGAACAAACATTTTTTAATTGCTTCACAAAAAAAATCCAATGGATTTAGATCTCCAGATTTTGCTAGCCTAACCCATTACTTCCAATCTGTTTCGAAAATTATTCGCCTATAGCCATATTCTTACATACTGTTATGTAGCTCCATTTTTTTTTAACTCGAGGGCCCTACAGTTTTACGCCGGCTCCGAACGGCTAATGGGCTTGAATCTAAGTCATTACCCAACAGATCAAATTTTAGAACCACTTAATTTCATACATACACAACATCCAAGGGCAAGGTGGGACTCGAACCCACGTCCTTGCTTTACAAGCGATACACCTTAACGCTGGGTTACCGAGGCCTCTATATACCTGGAATATGTAGGGGTAGGGGTTTATCTACAAAAGAAAGGTCAAATTTGCTCTGAAAGGGGACATCTTATCATCGCAAATTCTTCAATGAATCATCCGCCTACACAAGCAACCCCTACAAGAATTTTGAATGGCATGGGGGTACCATTATTTTGAAAGTATTTCAATTCATTCGCGAACATTCCAAACATTTTCTTCTGCGTTGAAATGAATGTGAAAAAACAGAATCAAAATAAAAAGTTTTTTATCTCTAATTATGTATTTAGTTCTTAACTCAATCTGCCCGAAATTGCAATCGCAGTGTTATATTTTTCAAGATATTTTGTGATAATAAACGTAGTAAATTCAAATTTAGTTTTGTTCATCATATATATATATATATATATATATATATATATATATATATATATATATATATATATATATATATATATATATATATATATATAAATATTATGATCTTAGGTCCAACTTTGCTAATCGCACCCATTTTAATTAGCAGGTTTTCAAAGTAAAAACCTGCTAAAAAATAGAGGATTCGAGTAGGTATTGAAGTTTTATCAATATCGGAAACTTCATATCGTTTACAAACTTCGTTTCAGTTTAAGATTTCATAGTTCTCATCCTGTGTTAATTGAATTTCATCATTAATTATATTCAATTTCTATATACTTATAAATTGATATTTATTCCATTTAAATTCAATTCCAGATTAAAAGATTCAGAGATTTGATTAATATCTTCATTACATTTCGCTCCAAACAATCATTCATTTTAATGAATTGATGTTGTGATACGTATCTTCTAATTGTATTATAACATCAGATTGGATTTGCATAACTACAAGAAAGAGTAAATTCCAGAGCGACAGGTATAATAAAATTTTAGTACATTTACGGTATAATATTCATATAAACTGGCTAAACTCAAAACTATAAATCTTTTCGAACGATCATTAGCAATTATGATTTGTAATGAATATTATGAAACAAATTATGAAATGATACTGGTATTTAAACACTTCCTACATCATCGCAGTATATATCCAGTGAGTTTATGTTATGTCTTGTTAGCGCTTAATTAAATCTCGAAGTTCATAAAACTGTTTTATTTCAACCGAATTACTTGTTTAATGCTTCTGAAGAAGGCATTTATATTTTTGATGATGTTGCGAAGATAATATCATAAACTGGGTAGTATAATACTGAATTGGTGAGATGGGTTCATAGAATGGCCTACAAGATGGCCAGATTTAACACCATATTACTTTTTATGGAATCAAATGAAAAGTGTCATTCATAAAACTGAACCTACTTCTTTACCACCGAGTCATGGTAACATGGAGTTAAATAATACACACAATATTCGGAAAATGTCGAACAAAGTTGTAAATCACTCGCACTGCAAACATCTAGTTAATTAAAATTCGTTAGAAAATTTTTTCTTTCGATTTATGTTACCGCCATTCCCAGCGGGTTTTTGTATATTCATTTCAACGCAGAAAAAAATTATGTCAGCATGTTGTTATAGATAATTGAAATACCTTTGAAATGATATGCCACTCGACCCCCCGTGTCATTTGATATTCTTGAAGGAGTTGTCCCCCTTTTTGAGCAAATTACAATACATTTATGAATGATCGAAACATTTCCCCGAAATTGACGTGTCTACCTGATAGAGCAAGATCCCAGAGCCGCCAGATGTTACTAATTTTCTCAGCAATAATATTTGTGGGATGAAGTAGTGTTCGTATGTATTTTCAGTGGATGGATACCTGCTACCTTGTGCCG
>JARQZK010003683.1:0-27500 GCA_030704885.1 Cynegetis impunctata | reverse complement strand
TATATTTTTTAAACTGGATACGTCATGAAAACCTGCTCTTCTAATGCAGCTCGCTGCGATCGTTTTTTGATATTTTTATTTTTACTTTAATAAGATGAGCCTACAAATCCTTGCATATTTTCTCAAAACATGGATTTAAGTTGGACTCTCATTTATCTTTTCACGTTGTATTTGGTTTTCATTAAAAAAAAACAGATTTGCACAGATAGGTACTTCGAATTTGAATGAATATACTCAAGCCTTATCACTTTGAAGAGGGTTTTCATCTTCCACTAAAATCCAAAATTCGATCAATCCCACCCATTCAGCCAAATTTTGCTCTCATACTATTGTCGCAAGATAACTAGATGAGAGACTCTTTTTCAACAGAAGTAGATTTCGATGAAGCACTAGTACTGAATGGATCTTGAATCTGTGCAATTCTAGCGCCATTTTCATTAAGAAAGTATTGCTCAAACCATATAATACCTAGAAATAAAAACACATCACACCACATTTTCATAAAAAATATATACAAACTTTACAATAGAACCGAGAGTGTCAAATCCTTCTCAATCGAAGCCGATGCCTGTGTTATTCAATTTGGTCATATCGATCAATCAATGCTCAGAATAGTACTCCTCTATAGATTTTTTTTTTTTTCGAGGTGAAAACTTCAAAAGCGATACCGGTTGCGAACCCGGCCTGTGTGGGATTCAATAGTTGATATATATAAATATATATCAACATTGCCTACCCACTAAAAACACCTCTGTTCTTTCGGTTTCCGGGCATAAGCCTACTAAACCTCCAGTCTCACACTTAGATTAGGACTCTCGTGCTGCGGTCAGCACTAGAACCTGTTCCCTTCCTTGTGTCTATATTTCAAGACCCAAGTGTATATCTCTCTGCGTCGCGTCGCATTAATTTTGAAATCAAGTAAACATACCTGACGACTGCCCGTGGCATTCTCTGTCGACTGGAAGTATGTTCGCTTCATCCCAGGTTGGTTCGAACTTGAACAATGCTCGTCACTCCGACCTCGAGATCCAACATCCATTTTCACACTCGTCGTCTGCAATGGCCATTACTCCGACATCGAGATCCAATATCCATCTTCACTCTCGTCGTCTGCAACGAGCATCATTCGTCTTCGAACCTGACGATCCGCTTCCATCCCACCGTGCCATCCTCTGTTGGGCGCTGCTCCTTACTAGCGAACCGATGAAGAACGTGCCTGATGGACAATCTCTCAGCCCATCTAGGTCCTTCTTCACTCCTCATCGTCTTCAGTTTCAGTCGCTTGCCGTCGAATTCACCGCTTTCCCAGGGCGATGCTGCTTCCTCGGTGGTCTGGTCTCGAATGCCTCTATAGAGTAATGAGGTCTATCAAGAAAATAAGGTTCTGTTCGTTTCCGAAAATTGGTAAAGGAAGTTATAGATTTTAATTCCTCAGGAAGGTGATTGTAAATTTTCTTAGCATTGTGAATGATGAACTTTTTTGTAAATTCAGAGAGAGGAATAGGTAGGTGAACATGATGTCCCGAAGATCTAGTGGAATACCCATGCTGTGACACCAAGGATACGGCATGAAAATACTTATGAATCAAGCACATAGATTCAAGTAAATATAAAGAAGGAAGCTTCAAAATTCCATTTTTCTTGAAGTAAGGTTTGCAATGAGCCCTATTTTTCAGTACAAACATGTAAATGGGAATCCCTTATTTTCCATCTATGAATTCGTATTTAGCACGAACATAAGTGCTCCTTTCAACTAAATTGCATATTCCTAAACCATTTCATTTCAAAAAAACTCGTGAGCAGCAGAACTCCGTCACTAAGATCGTATTTTTCTCGCGAAGTGCTTCGCGGAATGAAAGCTTTATTAGTAATCCGAAAAAATTTAGAAAATAATTTATTTTGTCCACGACTGTACTATAAATCATTCATTATACGTGTGCTTCCTGAAGTATAATTATACCTATTAATCACTAGTTAATAATGGTTTATTATACACTGCATCACGTCACACTCAAAACGTATGTCCAAACTTGAGACTATCATTCACATTGTTAGGATAGTATTGTTATTAGATTTTTAGGTTTTATGTAACTAAGATAACTTTTAGGCAAATTATTAAACTAATATTTAATATAATGCCCAACTTATTGAATATTTACTCTAATAAATCATCTATTTCATTTTTATCAGAGTGAAAGAAAGGAATGGAATCGATGTCAAGTGAAATAGTTGACGTTTACGTGAGTATGCAGTTTTCAGTGAACACATAAAATGTTATGTCAACGCTTTTGATAACTATTTTTATTGTAGAAATAGTATATTATTCAACGAGCGGTAATGTAGGTCATAACTACGGAGGACTGTAAGAGACTGTAAGAGACAGCCCTCCGTAGTCATAGAGACAGCCCTCCGTAGTCATAACTCACGCAGATGAAGTTTGCAGCTCGAGCTGCAAGCGAGTGCTGTAATTCATCAAGTGAGTTATGACCATTACCGCAATTTGAATACTATACTTTATCTACGACTATAACCATAAATACGAAGATACAAATACAAATTCACAATAATTAGGTAGTATTAACTTAATTTGAAAACGTCAGAATTATTCAAGTGACATTAGCAGATGAGTGACAGTCGATCTTACTTGGGATCTTAGTAGACTATATAGCGAGTTTTAGCAGTGAGTTATTATTACTCACGCTGTTTGGTAATAGATACTATTAATTGCTAGAACGCAGTTGAATAATGAATATATTATTCAATAGGAGTAGATAAATGCAGATTTTCGAGGAAGTCGTGGACAAAGTATAGTATTCTACTCGCACAAAATTACAATATCATTTTGTGCTCGTTGAATAATATACTATTATTTTCAAACGTACAATAATAACGTCATTTCTCGATTGACAGGATCATCGAAGAGTTCTATGTTACTAGGTAAGCAAAAGATGAATTGTTAACCTTGAACAAAAAATTCTTCAATTCAAAAGTCAATTTCACTTTCAACCACTTCTCACCAGGTTTCGAATTGTAACTATCAATTATTTTACTTTATATCTGTCAGAATCAATTTTGCGTGGCAACCGTAACTAGTCAAATGTTCCATAATTCATAACGATCGTAAGTAGATAGAATTATGTGCGTAAATGTGAATCAATTCAAAAATGGATATTCAGATTTTTATGAATTTCAAAACGTTTGAAAATGAAATAACATATTTCATTCGGAGTAGAAGTGACTTTTCATGGCTCGCCATGAAAAGTGACACTTCTCCTCCTTAATAAATAATATACTATTATTGAAAAAAAAAATTGCGAAGTGCATCGCGTACTGAAGAATCATCCTTTAATAGAAAACCATGATAAAAATTAGAAAACTTTTTTATTAAAAAAAAATAGCATCGCATGCGTACCTACTGATACAGGTCGAGATGCAATTCCAACGGAATAGTCTCCGCGAAGTGCAGCGTGGTTGAGGAAAAGGTTGGTATATCAACATGAACTCAATTCGCGTACCAAATTTCAACCCTCCAACTCAACCTAGAGAAATTGTAGAATTGAGCAAATTTTCAAACCCCACGAAAAAACAAAAAATATCTACGTAAAATAGCGACGTTTGTGAAAATTTACCCAAATTTTGATAGTTCACTTCTTCCTTTACAACAACTCCAGATTTCTGCTCATTCTCATATATATATATATATATATATATATATATATATATATATATATATATATATATATATATATATATATATATATATATATATATATATATATATATATATATATATATAAATGAAAACACAAAAATTTACGTCAAAATAGGAGCGGTTAGATTTCAGCTCATTTACTTCGATGGGAGTCGCTGGAGATGCCAGTGCGGCTACCAAAAAAATATAAACATACATATATATATATATATATATATATATATATATAAATATATATATATATATATATATATATAAATATATTTATATATATATATATAAAATCGGACAAGTGCGACTCGGACTCGCGCATGAAGGGTTCCGTACCATTGACTATGCCCCCCTTAAATATTTTTTTTTTTAATTTTATTATTTATTATTAAAGTAAATATACAATTGAGTATTTTGTGAATATTTCAAGTGCTTACCTGTTACCTTTTATTTATATCGAGGAAAAATAGACAAAAAATGAAGTTTTTTTTGTATATGAGCCCCCCTTGAATATTTACAGAAATACATAATTTGTGAAAATTTCAACTGTCTGGCTATCGCGGTTCATATTCATGAGATACAGCAGCCTGGTGACAGACAGACGGACGGACGGACAGCGAAGTCGCTGTCGGAATTCATAATAATTTTAGCTGATTTACCCGCACAATACAACTCAGAAGGGATATTTCAGGGTAGGTATATTATAACATCCCAATAATCCACTATGAAGTGTCACGGTTGCAAACATATCGGTCATGTTATTTATAACTATAACGTTACTCCATTCCAATATTATTATTAGCAACACCAGCAGTGTTTCATAATCGCTAAGCTGTACTTGTAATCTATGTTTTCTTTTCAAAAAATATAGGTAGCGTGGCCGAGCGGTCTAAGGCGCTGGTTTAAGGCACCAGTCTTTTCGGAGGCGTGGGTTCGAATCCCACCGCTGCCAAAGTTTTATAATTTATTTGTGGATGTAATTTAGATTACTATTTGGCATAAGATACTCTGGGTACCTTATTGTAATTAGTCATTCGAGTGTGATATGTATCCAACACAATTAACTTGCATTTCGAATTAAACTGATCCAATAAACATTTTTTCAATATTCAATAATATATGATCTTCGAAAAGAATTTTTAATCTCATTCTGGAAAAGATTTCTTTTCAGGAAAAAATGTCGTGGGACACCCATTTTAACGAAGTTCCTTTCGCTGTATATTATATATAGGAAGCACAATCAAAAAAAAAGTATTTATTACATTTGAATGAAATTAAATGAAAAAAAGTATAAGAATAATTGAATGAAAAAATGTTTGAATATATTTAAATGAAAAGAATAAATGAGGGAATTGTAATAACAACTTTTTTGTGATCAATATATATTTCCCGGTATCTAGAATTGCTTTGGAGGCAGAACGAAACAAACAAAATTTAGGTAAATTTTTCCAACCGCCGCCATTATTTAGTAGATATTGCTTGATTTTTCGTGCAGCCTCTGCAGATTGTGTTAGGGAGTTGAAATTTGGTACGTCGATTGAGTTCATGTTGGAATACGTTGTACGCTGTACAGGCTGTCCCATTTTCGATGTCCTTACAGGGTAACTCGCTTATTTTTAAAGATAGAGATTTGCGGTTTCCGCGAACGTTGGCTACTTTTTTGTGAAACTCACGATACCGTAAACAAAATTTTCATAGCTTGCTTCGTTTTTGAGATACAGGGCGAAGTTGAAAATATTGCATTTTGGCCCCCGCCTTGTATCACAGCTATCTTTCAACTTATAGGAAAAGTAAAAACTGTATTTTATATACTTTTTTACGTAGAATCCAGTGGCGTAGTGAGATTTTTGAAATGAGCTATCATTGTTCAGATATAACACAAAGTTATATTTTTTTAAATGGGACACTCTGTATATTTTTCCATATTCATAACATAAATGCTTTGAGCTTTTTAAAAATATATAATACTTATATAATATTTCAAGTATTAGCCCTGTATTTAGATAAATTTCATTTTTGTTATAGCAAGTCAAGACAAATATCACTTTAATAGAACGTTTAGCGCAATAAACAAATATCACTCTCATTCGTATATGGTAGCATGGAAAGTACCTATTCATTAAAAAAATATTATTCAGTATGGGTCACTAAATAATTTGACAAAACAATAAATTTAAACTCTTATGAAACACTCTTTATCGACCATAAACGCTGTGGACCTAATTAGTAG
The DNA here is from genome assembly GCA_030704885.1 of Cynegetis impunctata. Classification (NCBI taxonomy): domain Eukaryota; kingdom Metazoa; phylum Arthropoda; class Insecta; order Coleoptera; family Coccinellidae; genus Cynegetis; species Cynegetis impunctata. The sequence goes on along the minus strand of JARQZK010003683.1, from coordinate 21,567 downwards.
GTAGCTATGGAAAAAGAGCAAGTGCAGAATGTATATAGGTCCTGTCACCTACCTGTCAAAGTTAACAAATTTTTTTCACAATGGCGAATGATAGTCCAAGATATCAAAATTACGAAAAATTATATATGGTTGGGATATATTACCAAGGTTTCAATCCAAATCAAGCGATGGACCTCTATGTTGAAAGGTATTTACTATTACCCATTTACTGGGTGTCAGTAAGATAATAAGATAGGAAATTTAGGTTTCCTGAAAGGAGACAACCGAGTAGGAGAATATTTGGCAAACTAAAAAGAAATTTGGAAAATTTTGGATCTTTTGAAAAGCCTAGACCAAAAAGTTATAGGAAAGAAAATGCTGAAGATGTTGAAATTAGTGTCCTCGCAAAGGTAGAAGAGAACAAAAATACAACTTGCAGAGAAATTGAAGATTCGATTGGCATTCCAAAGACAAGAGTTTCGAAGATATTGAAAATGCATAAATATACCCCCTACATACCTCAAACTATACATCATCTGCACCCAGGTGATGCTGAGAAGCGCATTGAGTTTTGTAGTTGGTATATACAAAAGACGGGAGAATGAAAGCTATATAAGTAGCGCTGGCATTTTTAATCGAAATAATCATCGTTATTGGTCAAATGAAAATGAGCACGTTACGGTGGCTCGTCAACAGCAAGGCAGATTCGCGGCTTCAATGTATCTTGTTTCGTTTTTGGAGGAAGATTGGCATACCGCATTCTGGAAATTTTGGATGATTGTCTTTGTGAACTACTTGACGAAATTCCGTTGGCTCAATACGGACACAGTTATTTCCAACAAGATGGCGCACCTTGTCATAACGCAGGTCCCGTTAGGGCTTTTCTTAATGAAAGATTCCAAAACCAGTGGATTGGTAATAATGGTCCCATTAACTGGCCACCAAGGTCCCCTGGCTTATCGATATTAGATTTTTTCATATGGGGCTTCATGAAAAATAAAATAAACCACACGCGGCAAGAAAATCGAGATGCACTCATGAATGCCACGAGAGAAGCTTTCGAATTCTTACGCATAAGACCTTTGTTGTTACTGCGGTCGATTGACGCTATCCTCAGAAGATGTCAGTTGTGTCTTCAACAGAATGGACAGCAATTTGAACAATATTCATAAAATATTTTCAACCATCAAATAATAGATCTTTGATTTGTAGCAGTGTTTCATGTAAGTTTTAATTTCTGTTATAATAATTTTTAAATTAATCTTTGTTTAGTAACTTATATTAAATAATATTTTTTTAATGAATACTTTCCATGCTACCATATATAAATGAGAGTGATATTTGTTTATTGCGCTAAAAGTTCTACTAAAGTGATATTTGTCTTGACTTGCTATAACAAAAATGAAATTTATCTAAATACAGGGCTAATACTTGAAATATTATAAAAGTATTATATATTTTTGAAGAGCTCAAAGCATTTATGTTTTGAATATGGAAAAATATATAGAGTGTCCCATTTGAAAAAATATAACTTTGGGTTATATCTGAACAATGACAGCTCATTTCAAAAATCTCACTACGCCACTGGATTCTACGTAAAAAAGTGTATAAAACACAGTTTTCACTTTTCCTATAAGTTGAAAGATAGCTGTGATACAAGGCGGGGGCCAAAATGCAATATTTTCAACTTCGCCCTGTATCTCAAAAACGAAGCAAGCTATGAAAATTTTGTTTACGGTATCGTGAGATTCACAAAAAAGTAGCCAACGTTCGCGAAAACCGCAAATCTCTATCTTTAAAAATAACCGAGTTACCCCGTAAGGACATCGAAAATGGGACAGCCTGTACTTAGGGAATGCGAATCTCGCGAGATTGGGCTCAAGCGGGATCCCGCGAGTTTATGAATAACAATATTGCGAGATCTTGCCAATTTCGAGATCTCGCGAGATTGGCAGTTTTGTATGTTTTTTGCAAATAATCACAATATTCGAATAAATTAGGAAAAAATAATAAAAATTATAAGTATTATAAGATAAACATTTATTTTGACGAACTTTTTTAATAGACTTTTATGCATCAAACATTGTTAGACGTATCTGTCTATAATTTTCAATAAACTTCTAACTAGTAAACTTTGACGTACGTATCTATCAAATAAGAAATGAAAGAAACAACCAGTCTTCTCTTCTAATATCAAACAAAAATCTTCTAGTAATAAAACAGTTCTTTTATAACAAACAAAAAACGAGAAGTCAATAAAAATGAAACTTATTATCTAAGTTGAGTTGACTATTAAACTGAGATATTATTACCCCGAGGCGAAGCTAATTACCCCGAGACGAAGCTAATTACCCCGAGGCGAAGCTAATTACCCCGAGGCGAAGCTAAAGGGGTTATAGTCTCACGACAAAAAGTTGGTAACTGGCCCGATTTTAAAAATTCCAAGGGATATCGATAAAACACATTATGATTTCATTAGGGAATTTGAATTCCCAATTTTTACCAACGAAGAATAAAAAATTATAGCGTTTTTTAGATAGGCATTACGGCATGCGCATGCGCCAAGGTCGATATGTACGAAGTCCTACAAAACATGCGTCGAAGTGCTCTGTGTGCCACGGTAACCAAGCGACGTTGATAGCTTCAGCTTGATTCTGCGTCTGTGTCTGCTCCCCATCCATAGAGATATCTTATCAATTTGATTCATAATTTGCTGCAAAATGAGCCGGGATAGTATAGGATATTCAAATTCGACAGTCAAACAATGAATTTTTTGGCTAAATTTTCACGGATTTTATTCGTAATATCGACTTATTAATACATTTATTGCAATTTTCCTTCATTTCATTCGTAAAATCGACTTTCATTGTTATTTAATTTATATAATAGGTACATTCAAAAAATATTAACGACATGCACATTTATCATTCCTAGTGCTACGCAGTAGGGTGTCTTTCATTTTTCACTTAAATAAAACTGACAGATCGCAACTCTGTCCGTGTCAGTCAGAATAAGACGTTTTTATGGTCGAGTGCAATCTCGTTAAACTCGCGAGATCTCGCCCTTTTTTCGTCCGAGATCAATCTCGCTAAAAAAGGCCGAAATCTCGCGAGAACGAGATTGCATTCCCTAGCTGTACCATTCTATATGTCTATACCATTCAATATGCTTTGCTATTAGTAAGCGATGCACTACGCGATTTTTTTTTTTTTTTTAATAAAATAAATTATTTTCAAATTTTTACTTCTATATGCAGGGTTATTCAAACCATTATTAATTCCGTTCGAATCTCACCTCGACGAGATGCACTTCGCTCGAAAAATATGACCTTAACACGTTGACTGCCATGTGAGTTAATTACAACTCACACAGCTCCGAGACCGAGGCGCCGTGTGAGTTGTATATAACTCCATGCAGGTTTTGATTATGAAGCCGCGTGTATCGTGGAGAGTCCACAGTTTAAAGCTAATGCATACGAAATCGAATGAGCAAGGCGCCAGGAACAATTTGGTGTATTTGGCCTGGCGCTCAGGTTATTTCTTGAGACGTTATAATATTTCAAACTATCAGTTGAAATAGAACGTATTTGTTCTAATATTTTAATTTGCAATAATATCAAATATGTATTATTATGATTGAAATAATTATCCTTGCATAAAATAATCTTTAATCAATTAGAAATAACAAAAACGTAAAAAACAGAACTCCTAAGAAACCATATTTCTCAAAATTTGTTATAATCTTTCAAACTATCAGTTGAAATAGAACGTATTTGTTCTAATATTTTAATTTTCAATAATTCATTCATTCTCGCTACATATATACTCGTCCTCCGAAAAATTTTCGATGTAATCCGCTAGATCTTCATCGCTCATATCTAAATATTTATCCATAAGTTCCTGCAACTTTTTTTGTTGAGATTCGTAGGAAGACATTTTCAAATTGATATAATTATTGTAAACACAACCTAACCGGAGCACTGCGTTGAAACAACTGATTCAACTCGTCGAACGTGTACCTACTAATAGATTAGAACAAGTCGAGACGTGATTTTAGACGAAATAGCATAGTGAGTTATATATGACTCACGCGGCCCTAATTGTTTGAGCGCCGCGTGAATCAAATATAATGCACGCGGTAAATCATATTCAGGGGTTGAAATTAAATTTCAATTCTCGTTAGTTAGGTATAACATACAATATTAAGCATAAAAACAAAAAAAAAACATGTGGCCTCAGAGCAAAAATTTTTTTTTCCGACATGGCAGTCAACGTGTTAATGACGAAGCTTCTCTGCTCGCGCGTTTTTTTATTTTTGTCTGACCACGTTCAATTTATGAGATATATCATTTGCCCATTTCGTCATTAAATCTGATGCGATATCCTCAATTCAATCATAGAAATTAAATGTATTATTTATTAATCAATACTGACTATTATCATCCTTATTTCTTTATATTCCAATCGAAAGTATATAATCACGTCACGTTTTACATCCATAATTGATGGTTCGCCGCTGCGTAATTGAAACATTGCAACGCTACCTTTATTATCTGCCTATTTCGTTCCATATATGTTCCATTATATTGTCTACCAGGTGTCAGATTCGATATTTAAACTAAAAATATATGAATTCATGACTGAGTGGCCATTATGAATATAGGTGGATTCACTTATGAACACTTCCTAGTATTGTATAATTTAAGTAGTCTGTAATGCACCTTATGAATCCTGAAATATAAAAAACAAGCAGCAGAGCTTCATTACTGAGATCGTATTTTCCCTTCCAGATATAAGTATATATATATATATATATATATATATATATATATATATATATATATATATATATATATATATATATATATATATATAATCTCTTGATAATTATTAGCAATAACAGGCTGGTTGAATCTTAAAAGACTCGATTTAATTAATAAGTTGACGTTTCACTATGACATTCATAGTTATTCAAAACTTTTGAAAAAAATTGAAAATTCTTTGACATTTATTGACTTGAAAAAATTGAATAGATAAGATTGCAACGCTACCTAAATAAAAATTTTCATTAAAAACGGCTACTTCCATATAAACGAACTATACCGATAATGTTTGCTTTACTTGTTTAATATTTCCCAAAACTAATTTGCTTTTTTAATGTTAATTTACTCTTTCTGAGATCTCTCGGATGGAATTAATCGCCTCCGTGGCAAAGTTTGACCAAATCTCCCATACCGGAGGGTTCAAACAATAAACCACAAATAAGTGATTTTCTTCCATAACAGAGGATTTTATTATAAAAATTTCATTAAAAACGGCTACTTCCATATAAACGAACTATACCGATAATTTTTGCTTTACTTGTTTAATATTTTCCCAAAACTAATTTTCTTTTTTAATATTAATTTACTCTTTCTGAGATCTCTCGGATGGAATTAATCGCCTCCGTGGCAAAGTTTGACCAAATCTCCCATACCGGAGAGTTCAAACAATAAACCACAAATAAGTGATTTTCTTCCATAACAGAGGATTTTATTTATTAAACTATTTTCATCTCCAAATTTTCAATCCAATACTTAGCTACGCCGTTCTGATGAGGACCAAAGAGTCCGAAACACGTGTCAACGGCTGCTTCCATATAAACGTTCTATACCGATAATTCTGCTCTACTTTTTTAATATTTTCCCGTGACTAATTTCTTTCTGTTAAATAAATAGTACCCTATTATTATTATTTTCGAACATTACATAGGTAAAGGTTTCTGTAGTTTCCCTTGCCTTCTAATGATAACAATTTTGAATGTTAATATTAGACTGAATAGCATATAATAAATAATTATATATAATTAATCAATCTTATCTATTCAATTTTTTCAAGTCAATAAATGTCAAAGAATTTTCAATTTTTTTCAAAAGTTTTGAATAACTATGAATGTCATAGTGAAACGTCAACTTATTAATTAAATCGAGTTTTTTAAGATTCAACCAGCCTGTTATTGCTAATAATTATCAAGAGATTAAAAATAAATCACAGGCAACAACAATTCGAATAAATATATATATATATATATATATATATATATATATATATATATATATATATACTATATATATATATATATATATATATATATATATATATATATATATATATATATATATATATATATATATATATATATATATATATATATATATATATATATATATATATATATATATATATATATATATATATATATATATATATATATATATATATATATATATATATATATATATATATATATTTATATATTTTTTTTTATTTATATTTATATATATATATTTATTTATATATATATATTTATTTATATTTATATATATATATGTATATATATATATATATATATATATATATATATATATATATATATATATATATATATATATATACTAGCTGACCCGGCAAACGTTGTTCTGCCATATAAATTATTTTTATCTATTCATCTATCTGCCGATGTATATCTACCTATCTAACTATATATCTATCTATCTAACTATCTATCTATCATTCTATCTATCTATCTGTCTATCTATCTGCATATCTAACTATCAATTTATCTGACCGGGCAAACGTTCTGCCATATAAATTATTTTTATCTATCTATCTTTCTATATATTCATCTATCTGCCGATGTATATCTACCTATCTATCAGTGGCGGCTCGTGAGGTGTTGGTTTAAGGAGGCTACAAGAGGTGTTAAAAAATACACTATGGGCGAAAATTTTTAGGATTTCAAGGTCAACCGCCTTATAATTTAAAGAAAATCAAAGTAAAACAAGCACCCCAAATTATTAAATAGGTACCTATTCGAGGAATTAATCAATTGTTGCCCAGCAAGAACCAACGGGGAGGTGAGACTTTTTTCTTGCCAGAAATAAAATAGGCCCCTCCCAAAAATAGATTAAAATAATATTCTTGTCATAAAAGTCAAACAAAACTTAATAAAATAACAACAAAATAAAATAATAAAATATACATTTAGACCTAAACAAAAAAATTTAAATGAATTCTTTGGTATAGACATCTATTTTTTTATAGATATAATAAAAATATTGTCTTTTTGATAATAAAATTCATCAATTTCATGAATTTTATACTTTTATGAACTCTGAGGTTAGGTTAGTAAGGTTAGCATCGATGCCAGTGCCAAACAGAGACATTTTCCCTAGTAAAAAGTAAACACTGCCAACAAAATAATTTATTTTTTACCTGAGATCCGGTAAGCCAAGGATGTCTCTCATAATTTCTGATATTAAAACCGCGATTCTGCTACGCTGCACCAAATTGTTTAATTCCGGGGTAGGTCGCAATGTTTTTATTAGAACTTTATCGTTTTAACTTAGTGCACTAAAGTTATGGGATAACAAATATTCCACTAAGTCACCATTGAAATTTTTAAAATTAACTTCAGTAACCGAACTCATTCTGAAAACAATACGCCAATAAAATAAATTAAAACCGAAGAAACTGTTTTCGTCCACGACTAGTGACAACGACAACGTCCAACGGTCCATGTCCAACGAATTCACTCGATTTTACCCGAAAGCCTATAGTTGTGATTGGTCGACATTGTGTGAGACTTAGGTGCAATCGGTGTTGCCATTTACATGTGTTTTCCTTTTCTATTGCAATGAAGTATTAATTCGCAGTATTGGCACCGTTGTTTGCTTTTCTGTGGCAGGCATAATGAACGTTGAAAATATACCTTTTTATGCCCCTGCAGCGTTGCCACAAATCTTGAAATGAATGAAATGCAGTAAATGTAAATACCTTCTATCGTAATTATTACATTATATTATATAATGTAGGTTGAAAGGAAGGTAGGTGCATAAAATAATATGATTTTGATTAATATGAATATGCTGAATGCTGACTATTCAATATAATATATTAGTGATACACGGAATATTATTGAGGAGGAGGCTTATCCTCCTTGGCCGCCTTCGAATAGCCGCCCCTGCTATCTATCTATCTAACTATATATCTATCAATCTATCTGACCCGGCAAAAATGTTAATCATTGGGAGTATGAAAAATATATTACGACCTATTTTCAAGCCGACTATTGTTATTTTCGATTGCCATCTTGCAGCCCTATTGCGGATCTGTGAATAAAATTTGAAAAAATGAAAAGATGCAAAAATATGGGTTGATCGTAGAAGGGTAAACAATTGAGAGTAATATGAATTTTTCTATTCTAAGTCATGACAAAATAAAAATGACATAGATTAGAAATAATTTTATATGGTGGTTAAGTATTCTCAAATTTTCTAATTTCCCGCGCAATTTTCTTAATTTTTTCTTTCATAAGAACCTTCTTCTGACAATGAAAAACACAACAAAAAAAGAATTTGTGAAATCGGTCCAGCCGTTCAAGCGTGATGGCGAGACCAAGGGAAATAAGGATTCATTTTCATTTATGAAGATATATATATATATATATATATATATATATATATATATATATATATATATATATATATATATATATATATATATATATATATATATAAAATATTTTGTACTGTTGAGGGGGGTTGCCACTAATTAATCTGCTCCGTTCGCGACTTCCATAGTTACGCCACTTCTATATATATATATATATATATCTCTATATTTATCTATTTATATATTTATATATATATATATATAAATATATATATATATATATATATATATATATATATATATATATATATATATATCAGACATATAAAACGTATATAAAAACTGTTGGTGGAGACGAATTAACCGATACGTCAATTTACATTTTGTTTTATCAGTCTCAACTGATGATAATTATAAAAATAAAAATATGAAAAAAGGTGTATGGAAAGGTACCAGCGATGCAATGGGGCAACACGAACTTGAAATAATAAGGAAAATGAAAAATTTGTCGGCACACTTTTTCAGAGAGAAGAAGAAAGTGAAAACTAACACAAGTCTGGTCTTTTCTCAAAGTATTCAATAGCTCAATTCCTCCATCTACTTTTTTTCCTTTGAGGCTTGGTCGCACCCCATATTTATACTTCGTTTTTTCGCACGAAATAATAAATACTGCGGCTGCTTGCATAATATCATAGTTTCGGTTGAAACGCACCTTAATAATTTGAAGCTTTAAGTCACTGTTCCACCTGAATAACATTTTGTTGCTGAATGTTTTTCCCTGTTGCCATGGGTAGAATTGTTGCCGAAACATAAAGGTGATTTTAAGGAACATTAAGGAACATCTTGGAACATTTACGGAAACAAGCAACAGCTTTACATTCACAGGTCGATAATAAAGAACTATCCTACAATTTGATACAGACATCTCCAACTGAGCGTAAGAATTAGCAAGTAATGAAACAAATCAAGAATTATAGGATATTACCAAAGATTTCCACGTTTATTATCTACCAAAATTGGCACCGTTCTCTAATCATCAACGGTAACTATATTCCTAATGAATTACATGTATATTATGGGAACTAGTATTTTATGGAATTTCTACTTTTTTAACCAACGAGACGCATACTGAAACCACCCAAGAAATACGATAATTACAAGACATTCATTGAGATGCTAAAAATGTGACGAGCTAAACTTCTTAACTTACGGGGTATTCCACTTCCAGCATGATTGATTGACTATATCGATGGTCGAAAGGTGACCTAAATCAATGAAAAATGTGCGGCATCGAGAAAGAAAAAGTTGTTTGTTTTACGAAAATCTGTCCAATTAAATTAAAGATATATTCAATCTAGATAGGAGCAATAGATTCCAGGTGCCTTCAGGTAAAATTATGATGTTTCTTCGATGACTGAAGTTAATGTAATATTGATGTCTGTTAAGTTATAAATTATAGCTCTGTCGTTAAAACGAACAAAACCTGATATTACGCTGATATACCGCCATAGACAATTTATGTTATGTGCAGAATCCAAATTTTCTTGTCAATCAATCAATCATTTAATGTGTAAATAAAATTAATGCAAACACGTATAAAATATTACAAAATAAACAGTTTATTTATTTAGTTTGGGGTTATGTTGTACTGCGACCTTATGGTCTATTGTACCCCCCAATCAGAACTGTTTTCTGTACTACGCCATCTAGTTATAGATTATTAATTAACTCCAATATGTGGGATGGCTTCAACGAGGTTATGTCCTCACTCCTACAAGTTTTTTGACCAAAGCATTTCTTTCCATGGCTTGAAATGGCAAGGCATTGACCATTTTCAAAAACACGTGATTTTGACAAACAGTTGTAAATATAACCATTTACGACTATCAGTGTTCTGAGTTGTTTGTTTACGTTTATTGAAAGTAAAAGTATTAAAAAACTTTGAATCATAAATTTATATTGAAAATGGAGAGAAGTACTTATTATCAATCACTTCCTGCCGATATTAAGAGCCGCTACGATCAGAAAATCAAAATTATTGATGATATAGACCCCTATCTCTTGGAGTCCAGCTCTCAAGATTTGATATCATTGTCATCAATTCCAGTAATATCCATCATCGATATGGTTAATTATTTTATCCTCACCCACAGTTTTTATACTGGACAGCAAATGAAAGCATATAAAAGCTTGCAAGGTTTCAAATTTTATGAAGCAGGACTAGTCCAAGAAATTCATGGGAAAAGAGTGAACGAAACAGCTTTTGTAGTTATTGGCAAGGTAAGATGTATTTTAATGATATTCATTAGGTTTATTCTCATACTAATCAGTGTTCTTAATTGTTATAACTAAAAGTAAACTTCATATTTCCGGTGAAACATTCACAACGTAATAAGGAAAAGCTTCTGAATTCATGGGTTATTATCCTAACTGACGGTAGTATTTCCAGTGGACATTGCACTTGTATGGCAGGTTTAGGAGAAGTGTGCCGTCATATAGCAGCAATTGTTTTTCTCCTTCACACCCGCTCTCAGTCTAAGGATGAAGAAGCGTGTACCTCAAAGCTGGCAATGTCGCCTGTCTATATCTATATGATATGTCTATATCTTCATATTGTTCCTCCAGAAAAAATAAATATACTTTCATGAAGGTCCTAATTTGCTGTCATATAACAATTACAGCAAAATCACTAGATACCTGCTCTACTTGCTTTTTTCGTTATCACTTATTCAAGTAAACTTACCTGTTATAAAATGTTTAGAACAGACTCGTGCATATTTCAATTGATTTTCACTAAAAGGTCCCCTTTTCAATGCTTTAATCCATCTCTCTTGCCTTTCTCGTGATACAGCATTTGAATAATCACCAGCATTCTTGAGGACTGCAGGGATTCTATAAAATCTCACTTTGTCTCGGTCTCCTCATACCACAATTAACCACGGCACAAAACGATGGCATTTTCTCTAATAAACTCCAACAATAATGAAATAATCAGAAAAAAACTTTAAATTCGACAAACAACTCAAAAAGTTATGAAACTTAAATGACAGTTCAGCATAACTGTTTGCATAACAATGGTTTGTTTGTCCTAATAATTTAAATGTATGGTAAAGAATAACAAATAAATAACGCAATGAAACTTCCGAAGAAATTATGAATAAATCTACTTATAGTGAAGAAGAAAATCTAGGCTTTAAATAGTGATTTTAAATAGGTACTCATCCAGTGTTCTAATACAGTTTCTCTCTCCAACATTCAATGTAACCAATAAATGTAACTATCAGGAATTCGGTTGTAAGAACAGGAAATAACAGCAGAATCAATCAGAAACAAATATCCAATTCAATCGGGGTACTTCCAGGCAGATACGTCAATGATTTTCCAGTAGAACAATATGCCAGATTAGAATTGGAATCCTACTCGCAAACGATATCCGTATTATTATACTAAAAGCCTGAAAATGGATTATATGGTTGATGACACATGGAAAGAAATTAAATTCTGAAAATACCTTAGTTGTTGGGAGGCTTTGAAGATGGATCTCAAGGCAGAGGAAATATATCCCGCAACCAGCGGTGATTTCACCCTAATTTTAGTATTCAACTAATTATTCGTCAAACTCAAAATTCACACAATTATGACGAAATCTACTATGAAAACTCACTATAATCCGGCAAGGCCGATCGAAATACATCTATATTAGTGACGTTTTCTCTCCAATTACTACCTGAGAAACCCATGATGATGAGAGAGGCGAATACTCGACTCCCAAAAAAAAAATTGGTTTCTTGGGTTGTAAGTGTCGTAGTCATCAAGTGTTGAAAAATATTTTTTGTGTGCACTTCTGATACACAATTCTCGCTTTCTCTCTCTCTGTACCTGTATATATATATATATATATATATATATATATAAATATATATATATATATATATATATATAAATATATATATATATATATATATATATATATATATATATATATATATATATATATAATATATATATATATATATATATATATATATATATATATATATATATATATATATATATATATGTATATATATATAAATATATATATATATATATATATAATACCTATATATATATATATATATATATATATATATATATATATATATATATATATATAATATATATATATATATATATATATATATATATATATATATATATATATATATATATATATATATATATATATATATATATATATATATATATATATATCTATATGTACGGGAACAACATGTTGTAAAATCTCATAAAACTAGCTCCTCTTAGAGGTTGATTTGGTTAATATTCGATTTTCCAAATGAATTTCTCAGATCCTTAATGGAGTAAGATTCACGAGATTCGACGACATGGTGTTTCTGTTCATAATTCAAAGGAGAATGTTAGAAACTTCGACATCCGTGTCACACACTATGAACACACTGGACAAGCTGTTTCGTTCTTCAATGAGCTCCCGTCAATTGACGGACACTAATGATTTTCAAATGAATTTCCAATAAATTTTTATACGTGCCGCACCTGTTTATCGCAAACAAATCTTCTTACTTTAATAGATGTTTGTTAGATACTTATTTCGAAAGATTACATGGTTTACTTATTTGAAGTATATCTGATTATCCTTCTTACTAGTCCTAGAACTTGCTGAAAAGTTTTGTTAGATTTTCCTATCCCAGGTAGAGAATAATTAAATTTGCTTATTTATTTACTGAGTTTGGAAGATTATGTATATTTTGTAACTGTTGTGTTCCTGTTTACAGTTCTTGATAAAGTCCTGAAAAGAACAAAACGTTGTACAAAGATACTAAATGAATCATTGAATAATACATAATTGTGTCCAAGATTTCCTGAGAACTTTTATTGGTGGTTAAAATAAATGTTTTTTTTGATAAAAAGGAAAAACAGCGTTAAGTATCTAGGGATATATTTTGATCAATGTATGACATGGCATGAACATGTGGATTATATAAATAAAAAACTGAGAAACCTACTTTACAAATTTTATGAGCTAAGGTAAGTTGTACAAATAAACCTAGTTAAGACAATATATCAAGCCCTAGCCGAGTCTGTCTTGACATATGGTATAACTGCTTGGGGAGCTTCATGTAATAACATCCTCTATCCACTTTTTATTACACAGAAATTTATAATGAAAGTAATGCTGTTCAAAGGCAAATTATATTCTACTGATAGGCTATTTATGGAATCAAAACTGCTAAATATAAGGCAGCTGTATGTGAAAAATGTTATTCGATATAGTTTTAAAAATACTGACTTTATTAATTATGTGAATCATACTAAAAATACTAGATTAATTACAAAAAATAGTTTATACTCATCTAACTCTTTGTTTTCTGCTACTCAGAGACATATGTCCTTTGTCATCCCTAAAATAATAAATCTTCTACCAGACAATTTAAGAAATCAAAAGTTTTTTAGAATAAAAAGAAAACTAAACGACTGGGTAATAGTTAACTATAGAGATATCTGTAAAAACATACCCTGGTTTGACTGAGTATTTGTTATGATTATTTGCATTAGTTGATAGCTTTTTTCTCTTTCTATTGGAATACCAATGGGATAAATTTTCAGTATATTACTACCGTAAGTAATGATATGCTTAAGTAATATACCTGTAAAGTACTTTTGAAATAATGAAAAGGAAGGATTGATTTTTAAAGGTTTTGTATTAGTTTATTGTAGTGCACACACAAATCCAACCGGATTAATTGTGCTCTTGAATCTTTGAATTGGTTGTTTGTAAAATTTTTTTACACTTTATGTATTTTCTTTGAAATAAACATTTTTTGATTTGATTTGATTTGATTGTCCAATGAGCTTTCTTCATCCATTCACTGAAACTGCTTCAGATGTACATAGAGTATAAATCATAAAAACATAGTCTTTTTTTCAACTGATACACTATGATTCACAGAAAAACGCATTATTGTCATACGTCAATTGAATATACTCTATGGCATTCACAATCACTTGAGATGACGTGAAGTCTATGTGTATCCTCCTCGTACCAATCGTCTATAAATCATTCTGAAATGTGTTCGACAGAATCATCCCAAGGATCCTTGCAAAACCAGACAACTAGTTTGCATTGAATACACAATACCTTAACCGTATCAAATTCGATGATGACCACAGAAAAAATCATCACTTTCACTGTTCCCCATCTGAGTAAACTGACGATGAAGAATGAACGAAATAAATAGAACAATGAGGTCATGTTCTTACTCTTGTGTAAACTTAGTTCAACTTGGCATGCCTACAAACATGGAATAAATCTCATTAACATAAGTGCTTTAATGGTTATCTTTCACGTGCAACGAAGAGGAAGAATGGAAATATTATCGATGGTACACCTTGAAAAGGCTCGTACGTCAATTACTAAACAGAAATTTTTATGCGCCCCAAAGGTCCGACCAAAACTATGGATTATAGTGCTCGACGAATTATTGTTTAACAAATACTGATAACACGGGTCAACACAAAATTTGAAATTGACATTAAAGTATGAACTTTCGGTAGATTAGATCATAGTTCAACGGAAAAAAATTATACGTCATGAAAAAGTTTGCTTTTGTATCCAGGAGAACATTTGAATGATATTTTTGAAAATTTGTGATTTTAATTTTTATTTTATGATAAGTCAATACAAATATATGTATATATTATTTTTATTCATTTTGACTATCAAACTAACTTATAAAAAATGGAAAATAATTCAAAAGTGCGCAGTATTACTTTTTCTTTTATGTTCATAACTGCTTTCTCTCAATAAACACCAAATATAGTCTCCCATAATATTTTAATTGTATTGGCCTTGATAACGTTGTTGGAAGTTCATAATATCTTGATGAAAACGTTTTTAAAACGTATTTAAATGAGCATGCAGCATAATTATGTACTTTTAATAACATCCTGGTTTTGAAATTTTTCAACATATTTTCAACTAGCTTTTCGTAGTTTTCAGCTTTGTTACATCCTGAAAATCCTGAGAATACTGCTTTTAAACTGCTCCAACTTGCTTTTTGAACCCTATTAAGGAAGTTTGGAAATTTTTCATCGGCAAAAATCCGTTTAATTTGCGGACCAATAAAAACTACAACTTTAATCTTAGCTTCTGACAATGAAAACAATTTTTTTTTTCAAATATTCAAAAGCAAACTCTATATAGAAAAAAGGTATTTTCGTTTCATTTTGGTGCATAATTAACCGGAAAATCATAAAATAAACTTTAGGACAAAGAACGAAATTTTTTTTGTCGAGTCGTGTAATCATTTAGATTGAAAATAAAAAACACGCGTGAGCAGCACAGCTCCGATACTTCGTAATTTTCGCACATAGAGCATCGCATCCGATCTATGGTTTGAAAACCACGCTATAATAGCAAATCGAAATGACACGAAAATAATTTATTTCAGTCATGAAAAAATTCGCGAAGTGCATCGCATACTGAAGAACGACGTTCTGATAGCAAAGCGCAATAAAAATTGGAAAATAATTTATATGGTTTTCACGGATCGGTTTATTTTTAATTCGAATGAATTGGTATTTCTAAGCAACTAAAAATTCATTTTTTCTTTATTTTTAACTAAGAATGACTTCAAGTTTCTTTTATTTGTAAAAATTGTTTTAACGTTATTTTTCGATAGTCTGTTACGAAAAATAACGTTGAAACAATTTGTACAAATGAAAGAAACTTGAAGTCATTCTTAGTCATTAATAAAGAAAAATATAACATCGGAGAAAACAGTGGTGTTCAATAGTACATTATGTTACTAGGAGTAGAAGGCTATCATTATTGTTGAGCCCAGATTCTTGCACTGCCGAGGCGTTAGCTGAGGCTGCGCAAACTGGGCGAAACATATAAAGGGTCTTCTGCTCCGAGTGACATATACTATTTTTTCTTCAAGCGTAAATTGAAAAAATTGAATACATTGTTTATATCTCACACTTTTCAATACTGACAAACATCAAATTAAATAAAAATTAAATGACAGTTCCTACCTACATGACAGTTCCTACCTACTTGGTTACAACGCCCATAATAAGACGTTGCTATCATTTCTCATTATTTTATTACTAGTACAATAATGAGCGTTCATTATTTTACTAGTGAAAGAATAGGTTATTTCTACGATCTGTGTTGTCGAAAATAATATAGATATTATTATACGCTTGAAGAAAAAATATTTTTCGATGAATGACAATCGAGTTGATGAACATAAAAAGTCAATTTTACAAAATAAAAATACCACTGGCTTCTCCGAACATCGTATAAAATTTAATCATGTCCTGGTTTTCCACAAAACCCAATTGTTGCATTCAGGTAATAAAGGAACGTACCTTGACCTTCTTGAAATTCTCGAAATAAGTGAACCTCTTGTAAATCGACAAATTGATTTTCAGGAATCACCTTTGTTATTGTGTGGACTATCCTTTACTGCTAAATACAGTATTAATTATTTTTATATAGTGAAACTTAAGCCAAGTGTGTTTTATGTTAAAGTTTAAACTTTATTTTTTTATGTTTCACCAAGTGATGTGCGAGAATTCAATCTCAGTTAATTGATGAATATTATAAAATATAAATTTTTCATTCATTTCGTTTGTTGCAGGAAATTTAATGCCATGTATATTTGCTCTTTCTTATTGCCCATTCACGCCGCCCATGTCCCATATCTAACCACTCCAGATCTGACATATACCACCGCTAATTTATCGTACTCCGTCATTACTATAGGGCAGAAACGACAATTGAAACGTTGTTAATGTCCGTGTCAAATATAAAAGGTTGCTTAACGTCAACTCCTTTTATATAAATAAGAGATCAAGTATGTTTACGACGGCAGTGGGGAAGTTATGAAATATGATGGAATGCAAATGAGCAGGGCCACCTACAACAGGGAGAGTTGATGCAGAGATCGTAAGTGGTACCATATGAATAAGTCCATGCGTGGTTGATAGCACGCAATTGAGTCCGTATATGTTTGTTGGGAAGATCAAGAGATACGACTACACCATTCGTCTTCAATTTCTTCATAAATTTCCTGTGAAATATATTTGTTTGAACAAGCAAGGTTTGTACATTACGTATTTCGACAGAGAAGGATAATGTGTTTAATCTGGAAATGAGAATTCTGAAGCTGAGAATTTTGATTGTGTTATATAAAATTAATATAATAGATTTTTTGGGCCACGGATTTTGTGAGTTTTGAGAATACATCTGAGCCCACAAATTAAAAGTATACACAGAATCGAATATCTGGTAAATGAATCATAAAAAAGACGGGAGATGTCATGGGAACAACGGTTGGAAGGACGTTCCTTCCGCTATATATTTTGCATTGAATAACACACACAATGAAATGAATTTACAACGTTTTAGAACAAAATTAAAACAATTTTAGAGAGTTTTCAAGTGAATATATATATATATATATATATATATATATATATATATATATATATATATATATTTATATATATATATATTATTATATATATATATATATATATATATATATATATATATATATATATATATATATATATATATATATATATATATATATATATATATATATATATATATATGTATATACAGGGCCGTAGCCAGCACTGCTTTCTAGAGGGGGCTAAACAAATTCTTGAGGGGGCTTGTTTTTAACATAGTACTAAAATAAATATACGTGAAAAAAATAAAGGAATATACAGCTTTTTCTGTCTTTTTACCTAGAAAAGTATACTGGAAAACGAATATTAATTAAAAAACATTTTGGAAAAATGAAAAAATTTATTCTAATAAAAAATAATAAATAAAAAATCTCTCATGAAAAACTCTAAATAAATAAAACAAATAGAAATAAAAAATATTTTAAAAAAATGAAAATGTACTTTCATCATTAAATATAAACAAATATCTGGTATCTTTTCTAGAGGGGGCTTAAATAATTCCAGAGCGCCCCCTGGTTACGGCCCTGTATATATATATATATTTATATATATATATATTATATATATATATATATATATATATATATATATATATATATATATATATATATATATATATATATATATATATATATATATATATATATATATATATATATATATATGAATGAAGGAATGGTTCTAAAATTGCAATCGATATTTTGTTATTGATTATTATCGAAATAATAATTGATATGTGATATGAAACTTAATTAGGACACATATGTTTGCGATTCAATTTATTGTGAGTGTCTCCAAAAATTTTGCATTTTGATGGAGCAATTTTGATAATTAATCAATTTTAAAGTTAAAAGTAGGCGAGGTTTAAACCTTACAAGTTATGCGGCTGCGGATGTCCTTAATGGACTTCCCGAAGAACTAAAGAAAATGAATGATTATGTAAAATTTAAAAAAGACTCAAACCAGTTTTTGTTCATGAGCAACTGTTGATGTGAATTGTCCAACTTATTATTTATGTAATATTTTTCATTTCTGTGATTCAGCATATACTGAGAATTTTGATTAACAGTTCTATTTTTGAATGAATAAAATGAATAAATATAATCATCCAACAGAAATATTAACAACGACTCCGAACTTTCATGAGAAAAGTTGATGATATTGCTAAATTTCATATGACCACAAATTAAAAATGCTAAGAAATTTGTTTTCTTTGGTAATCACACCGACGCCTGATCACGGTTGGTGCGACATGTCGCTCCATCCTGCTGGAACCAAAGCTCGTTCAAGTCTAAAACTTCTAATTGTGGACACAAAAAAGTCAGTATACCTCTGTAGCGCATTCCATTAAATATAACTATGTTACTATCTTCATTTTGAAAGGTAGCAATCACTAAAAAATAATCAACTGTGTGGTTTTGAAAGCATACAAAACCATCAGATGGTCCACCCACTATATATAAAGATAATAATACGATGGGAAATTCAATTGAAAAATTGATGATAAATCAAATCAACCATCCAACAGAGCTAGTTTCATGGAATTGGACGACTTGGAATTTCCATTCATCCTTCGAGGGCCAATGTTAGAAATTTCGACATCAGCGCCGCACACGATGGAAACATTAGACAGTCTGTTTCGCTCCTCAACGAGATCATTATTAGTGTACCGCCGCTTAACCCATTGGGTAACACTACCACATTACCACCTCATAGTTTCTAAGAACAAATCATACCGCCATCCATCGGAAACCGAGAGATATATGACCTCAGACCAAACAGAAACGCCAAACGTCGAAAACTAATGCCCCCTCACACCCAAATGTGGCCACCTTAGATGTGCCTGTTTAGCGCAAATAAATATCCATTTTGAATATATATATATATATATATATATATATATATATATATATATATATATATATACATATATATATATACATACATAAATATTAACTATACCAAAAATGGTTAAATGAAAATCCATAGACATCTGCTAAATAATAACGAGCTACTTGGCTTCCCTAAACTACTGTGATTTTCATTGTTGAATCGCAGCTGAATGAATATAGCTGAAGGTTAACGTTATTATGGTATTAACACGTCGTTATTGGTATGGTCCCCATAAAGAGTAAACTAAATTTCAATGAACTTTAAACAGACATAGTCATATTGTCATGTTATGCAATTTGCTGAAAGCAGATTCCATTTCATTTATAACACATAAAAGTTGTAAAAGTCAAGCCTTGGTCATTTTCGGAGAACTACGACGCGGCGCAATTTCATTTAATTCTCCACATTTAATTTTTCACCAATTTGGAATTAGTTTCGACTATTGAACTCAGGCAAACATCTACTCGTATATAAATAATTAAACGGTACATAGACTCATATATCGCAATAAAAAAAAATTTTAATAATTTGAATTTATTAAACAATGCGCCCAGGGAGCTGGGTATTCCGACACGCGAAATCTACATTCACAATGCAACACTGAATTATAGAAAATGTCAAGTTACCCCGACTCAAGAGCTGCATACAGATGTTTCGATCTTATTAGATATCTTCAGTACAAAATACTGAACCCGGAGTGAGTCGACTTATTTCTTATTAACTGAGATTGAATTCTCGCACATCACTTGGTGAAACATCATGAGAATAAAGTATAAACTTTAAAATAAAACACACTTGGCTTATGTTTCACTATATAAAAATATTTAGATACTGTATTAAGCAGTAACGGATAGTAGACATGTTTCGAGTTATGAACTCATTATCAAGACTGACTACAGGACGAAGGAACCCTCTGCGACCTCATAGAAAGGGAGCTAGAGACTACCAGAAGGTGGTGCCTCTCGGTGGGATTGAGAATTAACGCATCAAAAACCACAGTAGTACCCTTCACTAGAAGAACAAAGCTTCAGCACTTAAGGACTATTCGCCTCGACGGAGCAGACTTAGAATGGCAGCAAGTTGTGAAGTATCTAGGGCTCACCCTAGACTCAAAACTACTCTGGAACATGCACGTAGAAAAGATCGTTAAACAAGGCAAAATCATCACTGATGGTGTGCAGGAACATCGCAGGAAAAACGTGGGGCTGTAAACCCATCAATACTGCGATGGATGTACACCATGATAGTGAGACCTATGATCACCTACGAAGCAGTAGTGTGGTATGGCAGAACCGAACTCACCACAGCTAAGAAATCCTTGGAGAAAGTGCAAAGACTAGCATGTCTTTGTATAACAGGAGCAATGAGATCGACTCCAACAGCAGCACTAGAGGTAGTTCTGGACCTCACTCCTCTCCACATCATGGTGAGGAGAACTGCTCGGGGAGCAAACCTCAGGTTGGCTAAAGTTGGACTCAAAGGTGCTGCATACGGTACAAGGGACTCAACCCTTACCGGAAGTGCACACCTTGCTGACCTCCCAACTGACGAAATTACCAGGAAATTTAGTTTCAAGAAATTATTTCGAACGGAACTAAATACCAAGAAGGAATGGAGCATAGAATCCATTCGAGCACTGGAGAAGAAAGTAGAAATCATTCAGTTGAAGTCGTAAATCATGACAGGTCTATTGTTAAACATGACAGGTGGGCGGCACCCAGAGCCATTAAAAATGATTGATGATGACAGCTCAAGG
>JARQZK010003682.1:397500-434184 GCA_030704885.1 Cynegetis impunctata | reverse complement strand
TAATATTTGTCTTTTATTATTATTCAAGTGTTAGGTACAAAATGCCAACGAGAATATATCCGAGGTCCTTAAAATAAAATAACTATAAATTCGCTTCTATTGTCGTCACGATAGAAATCCGCTAAGAAAATAATTGTCCTTTATACGGTTCCATGGCCAAAATAAATTAAAACCCGCTAAATGAGATGATAAACTCGGCTCTATCGATGCAATATATACACAGCCTTATCACTTTTACCAAAAATTAACAACAACTTCGATATTTCAAATGAAACAACCTGTATATTTTTCCATTTTTCGACGAGCTACTGCTTTTGGGATAATTTTGTATAGTATATATATTTGTGTATAGAAATTGAGTTTTTGTCTATCTTAGTCCCAGGTTTAAATGGTGTAAAATGAAATTTTGTAACATATCTTCTCAAATTAGTATTAAGGCTAAACGATTCAACCCGGCGAATCGTTTATACCTTGGACGGTATTGATACATAATTTTGATTCATTAAATGCTTCTTTTTGATCGAATTAGTAACGTGGAATTGACTCAGATTACCACGTGTATCCTCCATATTTTCATTTCAAAAAATGAGACTCAAAGTTGATGGATAAATTTAATATTGAATTTATATTGTCAACAGACTTTAAGAGCAGGCCAGTGAAACCACGTAAGCTGTTGATGAGAAATTTCCAATACCGAGCAGCATGAACGCTTCCCCATTATCTCTGCCAGTTATTAGGATGAAAATTTAATATGCAAGAATATATCCATTGCTGCCCCGGTTTCGTATAACTTTCACAAAATTCCCAGTTGAAACTCAATTTCTCAAGGAGGAATACAGAAATGCGCATAGAGGCCCCATGTTTTCTACAATTTGGTCGCGCTGGGTCTCTGAGACCAGATGTAAATAAGGCTCAAAACTACAATTTGATAAATTTGAATTTGTAAAAATCAGTTGAAAGCAAAATATTTCATTTGTAATCATATATGAGATGATATAGCAGGTCAATTTTGTTTTTGAGAATCATGGTTTTTCACTAAGGTAATAATAACTATGCAACTACATAACTCAAAGAAATATTTAATTTTTCTTATCCGTAATATAATCAATAGGTCCTTCATCACATTGCTTACAATAAACATTAGCATGATGTGTAAGGCATAAATATTTGTAGCATTTTGTTTGTTTTTTAGCGGCGTTGTTCTCTGGTGTTTTTATATCAGTGCGGATAACACGCATGAGTAAGAGAAATCTTTGCAGGACATTGTCAACCTTAATAAATCCTAATCCAGTTCTTCACGACTCCATATTTCTTCTATATTTAATCGGCTATTGCCAGCTAAATACAATAAACCAAATAGAGCTTTTAATTTTTGATGGTTAGTGTGTTTTCAATCTCTGGAGAGCTGATAATTCTGAGATATAGTTCTATCTATATATTTGTATTTTCACGATGGCAGTGAAGCATTTCTTCAGAAAAAAACAAGTTCCAGCAATCTAAAAGTGTTTTTTCGTTTTTGGCTATACCTTTCATGCTCGCAGGTGCAAAACTATGTTGCTTTAGATGTTCGTACTCGTTGGAAAATGGATGTTTTGGTTCTATGGGTACATTTTTTTTCCAGTGAAGCAGGCAAACATTTGGTTTTGGTTCATCATGTGATTCCTCAGTCTCACTTTCAGCTTATTATTCAGTATCGTGAATCGGTCCTATTCTCAACACAATCTTTTCTTATCCTCGTCATCTTCTTCGTCATCAGGATCTTCATACAACAACATCTACTCTTCAAACAAACGCATAAGTCTTTGCTGCTCTTTTCATAGACAACTCAAGAGAAAAATGAAAATATATGATTATGCTATATTTTTAGATTATTTCACTACTTTATAATAAATATCAGTTTAAAATACTAAATATATCACTTATGAATAAAATTCAAAATATTAGTTATGAAATACTATACGGTTAGTCGCTTATTTGTCGCGCCGGTCTGACTACTGAAAATACGTGTTTACACAAGCCACTGGAAAAATAAACCACATACTGATCACTACATGAGGATCGGTTACAAATGTTATGAAGCTAGAGGGAGGCGCGTAATTTTCAAAGTTACCGATTTCTAAAATATTAGCTTATATACTATGAATGGTCTGTGAGACCCGGCGCACACCGCCGGGTTAAAATCAACCTTGCATATTGTATATTACTCTTCTTGAATCTTGTAAATTATCTTGCGAATAGGTATTGTTTTCGGTCATGGTTATGGTCAGAGTTTTTTAACACCATGTAATATAAGTTGGTAAAAGCGTAAAGTCGCTCATTTCGAATGCATTCGATGGAAATATATCTTACGATGATTAAGTAATATCGCTAGCGAAAACAACAGTATAACCAGGGTGGCAGACGGATGTAGAAAAATTAACGAGCTTCGTTTGCGTATACTTATAGAAGTGAAAAGGGGTCTAACAAACATAGATGCCAAAATTAAAGCTTTTCAAAAAAACAATTCATTGAGTCATGCAGTAATTTTCAATTTTATAATTCCTCATCATGATGAAAGCTACCAAAATGTGTCTTCAGTCAATTTGAAAAAGTTTTTCCATCTGTGCCCGGTGGCCAGATAAGAATGCAAAGTGCTGTATCTCGTAAACTATTCGTCGCAGAGACTTGCGGTAAAAAATGTGTGACTAAAGTGGCCACAGAAATCCTGTAAATTATTTTCAGTGTTCCAAGATAACGCCCAGGGGTCATCTAAAACATTCAAGTTATTTTTCTCTGAAATACAGCTTGTAAATATACAAAATTTATTGTCATTTTTGAGCTAGCTTCATTGACAATTTTGTTCATTACTTTCTAACGAATCTACTGAAATGAAATAGTGGGGGTGATTCAGATGTTTTTTGAATAAACAGCTGTAAATTCTAAACGACTGAACGGATTTCAACCTAGTTGGTCTATTTTGAATACATTGCTACCTCAAAAACATTTTATTGTGATCTGTCAAATTTTTTAGTGATTCCACTAAGTACTTTTTAGTATAATAAGAGAAAAAAATGCAATTCTTCTGAAAATCAATGTAATAACCTGATCTAGTGTAATGCATACCAAATAGAGCTAGTTGCAAACCGTACGATATTCTTATTCTGCTAAGATATCGAAGAAACAAATATTCAGTTATCATATAATTCTGAAAGACGCCATAACAACTGGTATGTATTTTTATTTATTATATTCTTGCGAGAGATCAATGATAAATTTCATATTTATGATTTCTAAATGATTTTAATCCTCAGTTGAAAAAAAAATTTAAAAATACGTGTAAAAGCATAATAACATGCAAGTGCAAGGTAGCCAGAATATGCCTACCTTACTAATCGGTGAGGGAGGAAAAATCAAAACCTAAAATAAAATTGTCAAAAATATTAAAATTATACTTACAGTGCAGTGTCATGAGTTTTTTGGCACACACAAGACTGAAACTATTGAAATGAGTTTACAGATGATGAACTGTTGATATTATTGCTTTATATTTTGAATATCTCAAAATCGGAATTGAACACAAAGAGTATACTAGCTCGATACCATCGGCGTTCACGCATGCGAGAATTGTTGGTCATATTTTGGGGATTATGAAAATTTTTATCTGGATTCTTGAGGTCGAAAGCTGGCATATTATGACAATTTTGCACTAGAACGCGAAAAAATTCTCACATGGCTTGAACGTCGATTGGGAAAGATCTGTATATACTCTTTGGGGCAATGCGCATTTTGAAGATATTCAAATATATAACACAATGATATCAATACCTTCGCTGTTTGAGAAAGGCATTTTAATCGTTTTCAAACCTACTACTTGTATGTGCCACAAAAACTCATCACACTGCCACTATAAGTATAATTTTATTATTTGCTGACAAGTTGATTTTAGGTAAGTATATGTATTCTTGCACTTGCATATTATTACATTGATTATTATGCTCCTACACGTTTTTTGAATATGTTGAACTAAGATTACTATTATTTAAAAATCATAAAATTAATGAATTTCATCATTGATTCTCGAAAGAGACAAGGAAATGAAGATAAATATCAATATAATGGCGTCTTTTTTAGAATTATTATGATAAAGTAATGTTCTTTCTTCAATATTTTAGGCTAGGAATAAGATATCAAGAAAGGGCTTTCACTAGTCTATTTGGGTATTAATACACTACATTTTTATAGCAAAAAGTCAGGTTATTGCATTTAATTTTTTGAAGAAATTCGCAATTATCTCTTATAATTTAAAAAAAACGCGCTCTAGTGGCACTAGACCACTAAAAATTTGACATATCACAAAATGAAATGGATATGATGGAGCAATAAAGGCGTTTTTTCAACGAGACCGCCTTGGTTAAAATCTGTTTCAGTCGTTCAGGAATTACAGCTGATCATTCCCAAAAACATTGAATCCCACCCCGCCATTCATTTCAATAGATACGTTGAAAAGTGCAAGGACAAAAATTACACGAATGAAGATTAGCTTGAAAACACATAAAGGTATTCACGAGAATATTTTCAGAGAAAAAATCACTTTAAAAATTTTAGATGTCGGTTACGCTCCCCTGGCGGCCATCTTGGAAACCTGAAAATAATTCCCAAAAATTTCTCTTGGCCACTTTATTTATTTATAATGTTCTTACGCAAGTCTCTACGATCAATAATTTAAGAGATAGAGCACTTTGCAATTTCTTATATGGCCAGCCCGGTACATATCTTCCTAAATATATTTCTTCTGTATGTCACTGAACTCCTTCTAAACGTCTGGAATGATTTGGATGAAATTCTTTGCGTGTTTTTGAGTGAGTTTCTGGATGGTTGAGATTCAGAATTGACCGCGTAGGTGACGTTGCAATCGAGTTATAGGAAAATTTAATTTAGAGTTTTCGCACATGAGATATATTTGTGTGCTACTATTTAATCTGCATAGTTCCGGTAGTACAAAGTACGTTGACTTCACTAGTATTTTATATATAAAAGATAGAAAGGCTATATTTCAGATACACATGAAAAGATAAAATAATTATTCAAAACATTATAAATTTTTTAATCTAAAGAAGATCTCAAATAATGAGAAATTTCGATCTTATTAATCAATCAATTATTAAATTCATTATTTGAACAATGCAAAATTCCTTTTATATTCTAGATATAGTTTATGTCATTGATAGCTACATGAATCACACAATATTTTGTAGGAGATGTGTTAGCCTATGCATCGATGGAGATTTAGTTATAACTTAAATAATAAATAAGAGGAACTGTATCAAGATTAAAGAATGTTGTACTAAGTATAGCAGCATTTACTGCATGGTTCATAGTCTAGCCATGCCATTGTCTGGAAAAAAATACCATACGATTTAAAAGAAGTTATGTTAAATCTTGCCCGATTTTTAAAAGGGCGTTTGAAGATGTGAGACAAGAACACCAATCACTTTTTATATACCTGAGTGAGATAGTTTTGACAGAAATAGTTTCATCAAGGTTATTCGAATTTCGTAATGAGCTCAAGGTATTTTTGAGAGTATGTTGAACTATTCCACGTCAAGTAATGGTTAATGAAATTGGCTTATTTGGCTGACATATTCGGTGAACTCTACTTCATCTGCGAGGAAGAAGAATAACCAAATTCAATGTGAGAGACAGAGTAACTCCGCTAAAAACAAATTCGACTTCTGGATTAAATGCATTGAATGAAAAAAAGTTATGAATATTTGTATTTTCTGAATGGCTTTCTGAAAGGAAATCACCTCAGATGTAAAAAAATATAGAAAAACATTTATCGAAAATCCTTATAAGAATATTTCCCAGAAATGTTCATCTGCTCTGAAACAAAAATCTGAATCAGATGATTCCTTGATAGAATTTTCGGTTGGGCTCAGGAATGAATATCCAGCAGTTATTGAGAAGGCTATCATGGTTTTGATTCCTTCGTGAAGACTTACCGATGCGATACTAATTTTTCAGCGTACGCTTACTCCAAATACCAATTCATAAATATACTGAATGACGCTCCAGATCTTCGTATTCAATTGTCAGAAATTAAGCCTAGCCTTAATACTAATTTGTGCAGATCTGTTACAAAATTTATTTTACACCATTTAAACCTGGGACTAAGATAGACAAAAACTCAATTTCTATACACAAATATATAATATATATATATATATATATATATATATATATATATATATATATATATATATATATATATATATATATATATATATATATATATATATATTTGTGTATAGAAATTGAGTTTTTGTCTATCTTAGTCCCAGGTTTAAATGGTGTAAAATGAAATTTTGTAACATATCTTCTCAAATTAGTATTAAGGCTAGGCTTAATTTCTGACAATTGAATACGAAGATCTGGAGCGTCATTCAGTATATTTATGAATTGGTATTTGGAGTAAGCGTACGCTGAAAAATTAGTATCGCATCGGTAAGTCTTCACGAAGGAATCAAAACCATGATAGCCTTCTCAATAACTGCTGGATATTCATTCCTGAGCCCAACCGAAAATTCTATCAAGGAATCATCTGATTCAGATTTTTGTTTCAGAGCAGATGAACATTTCTGGGAAATATTCTTATAAGGATTTTCGATAAATGTTTTTCTATATTTTTTTACATCTGAGGTGATTTCCTTTCAGAAAGCCATTCAGAAAATACAAATATTCATAACTTTTTTTCATTCAATGCATTTAATCCAGAAGTCGAATTTGTTTTTAGCGGAGTTACTCTGTCTCTCACATTGAATTTGGTTATTCTTCTTCCTCGCAGATGAAGTAGAGTTCACCGAATATGTCAGCCAAATAAGCCAATTTCATTAACCATTACTTGACGTGGAATAGTTCAACATACTCTCAAAAATACCTTGAGCTCATTACGAAATTCGAATAACCTTGATGAAACTATTTCTGTCAAAACTATCTCACTCAGGTATATAAAAAGTGATTGGTGTTCTTGTCTCACATCTTCAAACGCCCTTTTAAAAATCGGGCAAGATTTAACAAAACTTCTTTTAAATCGTATGGTATTTTCTTCCAGACAAGGGCAAGGCAAGACTATGAAAAATGCAGTAAATGCTGCTATACTTAGGTACAACATTCTTTATTCTTGAGACAGTTCCTTTTATTTATTTTTTAAGTTATAACTAAAGCTCCATCGCTGCATAGGTTAACACATCTCCTTCAAAATATTGTGTTATTCATGTAGCTATCAATGACTTAAACAATATCTGGAATATAAACGGAATTTTGCATTGTTCAAATAATGAATTTATTAATTGATTGATTAATAAGATCGAAATTTCTCATTATTTGAGATCTTCTTTAGATTAAAAAATTTATAATGTTTTGAATAATTATTTTATCTTTTCATGTGTATCT
Organism: Cynegetis impunctata; assembly: GCA_030704885.1. Taxonomy (NCBI): domain Eukaryota; kingdom Metazoa; phylum Arthropoda; class Insecta; order Coleoptera; family Coccinellidae; genus Cynegetis; species Cynegetis impunctata. The sequence continues at coordinate 426,753 of JARQZK010003682.1, read as the reverse complement.
GAAATATAGCCTTTCTATCTTTTATATATAAAATACTAGTGAAGTCAACGTACTTTGTACTACCGGAACGATGCAGATTAAATAGTAGCACACAAATATATTCTCATGTGCGAAAACTCTAAATTAAATTTTCCTATAACTCGATTGCAACGTCACCTACCGGGTCCAATTCTGAATCTCAACCATCCAGAAACTCACTCAAAAACACGCAAAGAATTTCATCCAAATCATTCCAGACGTTTAGAAGGAGTTCAGTGACATACAGAAGAAATATATTTAGGAAGATATGTACCGGGTGGCCATATAAGAATGCAAAGTGCTCTATCTCTTAAATTATTGATCGTAGAGACTTGCGGTAAGAAACATTATAAATAAAGTGGCCAAGAGAAAATTTTGGGAATTATTTTCAGGTTTCCAAGATGGCCGCCAGGGAGCGTAACCGACATCTAAAATTTTTAAAGTGATTTTTCTCTGAAATATTCTCGTGAATACCTTTATGTGTTTTCAAGCTAATCTTCATTCGTGTAATTTTTGTCCTTCACTTTTCAACGTATCTATTGAAATGAAGTGGCGGGGTGGGATTCAATGTTTTTGGGAATGATCAGCTGTAATTCCTGAACGACTGAACAGATTTTAACCAAGGCGGTCTCGTTGAAAAAAGCCTTTATTGCTCCATCATATCCATTTCATTTGTGATATGTCAAATTTTTAGTGTCTAGTGCCACTAGAGCGCGTTTTTTGAAATTATAAGAGATAATTGCGAATTTCTTCAAAAAATGAAATACAATAACCTGACTTTTTGCCATGAAAATGTAGTGTAATGATACCCAAATAGGCTAGTGAAAGCCGTATCTGGATATCTTATTCCTAGCCTAAAATATTGAAGAAAGAACATTACTTTATCATATAATTCTAAAAAGACGCCATTATATTGATATTTATCTTCATTTCCTTGTCTCTTTTCGAGAATCAATGATGAAATTTCATTATTTTATGATTTTTAAATAATAGTATTCTTAGTTCAACATATTCAAAAAACGTGTAGGAGCATAATAATCAATGTAATAATATGCAAGTGCAAGAATACATATACTTACCTAAAATCAACTTGTCAGCAAATAATAAAATTATACTTATAGTGGCAGTGTGATGAGTTTTTGTGGCACATACAAGTAGTAAGGTTTGAAAACGATTAAAATGCCTTTCTCAAACAGCGAAGGTATTGATATCATTGTGTTATATTTTGAATATCTTCAAAATGCGGCATTGGCCCAAAGAGTATATACAGATCTCTATCCCAATCGACGTTCAAGCCATGTGAGAATTTTTTCGCGTTTAGTGCAAAATTTGCATAATACTGCCAGCTTTCGACCTCAAGAATGCCAGATAAAAATTTTCTATAATCCCCAAATATGACCAACAAATTCTCGCATGGCGTGAACGCCGATTTGGTTATCGAGCTAGGTATACTCTTTGTGTCAATTCCGCATTTTGAAGATATTCAAAATATAAAGCAATAATATCAACAGTTCATCATCTGTAAACTCATTTCAATAGTTTTCAGTCCTTGTGTGTGCCACAAAAACTCATGACACTGCCACTGTAAGTATAATTTTAATATTTTTTGACAATTTTATTTTAGGTTTTTGATTTTCCTCCCTCACCGAGTAGGTAAGGGAGGCATATTCTGGCTACCTTGCACTTGCATGTTATTATGCTTTTACACGTATTTTTAAATTTTTTTTTTCAACTGAGGATAAAATCATTTAGAAATCATAAAATAATGAAATTTTATCATTGATTCTTGGAAGAATATTAATAAATAAAAATACATACCAGTGTTATGGCGTCTTTTCAGAATTATATGATAACTGAATATTTTTTCTTCGATATCTTAGGCAAGAAATAAGATATCGAGATACGGTTTGCAACTAGCCTATTTTGGTATCATTACACTAGATCAGGTTATTACATTTGATTTTTCAGAAGAATTGGCATTTTTCTCTTATTATATCAAAAACGTACTTTAGTGGCATCACTAAAAATTTGACAGATCACAAATAAAATGTTTTTGAGGTAGCAATGTATTCAAATAGACCAACTAGGTTGAAATCCGTTCAGTCGTTTAGAATTTACAGCTGTTTATTCAAAAAAACATTGAATCACCCCCCACTATTTCATTTCAGTAGATTCGTTAGAAAGTAATGAACAAAATTGCTCGAATGAAGCTAAGCTCAAAAATGAAAATAATTTTGTGGTATATTTACAAGCTGTATTTCAGAGAAAAATAACTTTGAATGTTTTAGATGACCCCTGGCGGTTATCTTGGAACACTGAAAATAATTTACAGGATTTTCTGTTGGCCACTTTAGTCACACATTTTTTTACCGCAAGTCTCTGCGACGAATAGTTTACGAGATACAGCACTTTGCATTCTTATCTGGCCACCCGGCACAAGATGGAAAAACTTTTTCAAATTGACTGGAAGACACATTTTGGTAGCTTTCATTCATGATGAGGAATTATAAAATTGAAAATTACTGATGACTCAATGAATTGTTTTTTTGAAAAGCTTTAATTTTGGCATCTATTGTTTGTTAGACCCCTTTTCACTTCTATAAGTATACGCAACGAACTCGGTTAATTTTTCTAATACGTCTGGCCACCCTGGTTATACTGTTGTTTTCGTAGCGATATTACTTAATCATCGTAAGATATATTTCCCATCCGAATGATTCGAAATGAGCGACTTACGCTTTTACCAACTTATATTAACATGGTGTTAAAAAACTCTGGCCATAACCATGACGAAAACAATACCTATTCGCAAAGATAATTTACAAGATTCAAGAAGAGTATATACAATATGCAAGTTGATTTAACCCGGCGGTGGTCGCGCCGGGTCTCACAGACCCATTCATAGTATTATAAGCTAATATTTTAGAATCGGTAACTTTGAAAATTACGCGCCTCCCTCTAGCTTCATAACATTTGTAACCGATCCTCATGTAGTGATCAGATGTGGTTTATTTTTCCCAGTGCTTGTGTAAACACGTATTTTCAGTAGTCAGACCCGGCGCGACCAAATAAGCGACTAAACCGTATAGTGTATTTCATAACTAATATTTTGAATTTTATTCAGGTAAGGTGATATATTTAGTATTTTAAACTGATATTTTAGTTATAAAGTAGTGAAATAATCTAAAAATATAGCATAATCATATATTTTCATTTTTCTCTTGAGTTGTCCTTATGAAAAAGAGCAGCAAAGACTTATGCGTTTGTTTGAAGGAGTAGATGTTGTTGATGAAGATCCTGATGACGAAGAAGATGACGAGGATAAGAAAGATTGTGTTGAGAATAGGGACGATTCAGATACTGAATAATAAGCTGAAAGTGAGACTGAGGAATCCATGATGAACCAAAACCAAAATGTTGCATGCTTCACTGGAAAAAATGGTACCCAATAGAACAAACATCCATTTTTCCAACGAGTACGAACATCTAAAGCAAACATAGTTTTGCACCTGCGAGGCATGAAAGGTATAGCCAAAAACGAAAAAACACTTTTAGATTGCTGGAACTTGTTTTTTCTGAAGAAATGCTTACTGCCATCGTGAAAAATACAAATATATAGATAGAAACTATATCTCAGAATTATCAGCGCTCCAGAGATTGAAAACACACTAACCATCCAAAAATTAAAGCTCTATTTGGTTTATTGTATTTAGCTGGCAAAGCCGATTAAATATAGAAGAAATATGGAGTCGTGAAGGAACTGGATTAGATTTATTAAGGTTGACAATGTCCCTGCAAAGATTTCTCTTCCTCATGCGTGTTATCCGCACTGATGATAAAAACACCAGAGAACAACGCCGCTAAAAAACAAACAAAAGTGCTACAAATATTTATGCCTTACACATCATGCTAATGTTTATTGTAAGCAATGTGATGAAGGACCTATTGATTATATTACGGATAAGAAAAATTAAATATTTCTTTGAGTTATGTAGTTGCATAGTTATTATTACCTTAGTGAAAACCATGATTCTCAAAACAAAATTGACCTGCTTATCATCTCATATATGATTACAAATGAAATATTTTGCTTTCAACTGATTTTTACAAATTCAAATTTATCAAATTGTAGTTTTGATGCCTTATATTTACACTGGGTCTCAGAGACCCAGCGCGACCAAATTGGTAGAAAACATGGGCGCCTCTATGCCGCATTCTGTATTCCTCCTTGAGAAATTGAGTTTCAACTGGGAATTTTGTGAAAGTTATACGGAAACCGGCAGCAATGGATATATTCTTGCATATTAAATTTTCATCCTAATAACTGGCAGATAATGGGGAAAGCGTTCATGCTGCTCGGTATTGGAAATTTCTCATCAACAGCTTACGTGGTTTCACTGGCCTGCTCTTAAAGTCTGTTGACAATATAAATTCAATATTAAATTTATCCATCAACTTTGAGTCTCATTTTTTGAAATGAAAATATGGAGGATACACGTGGTAATCTGAGTCAATTCCACGTTACTAATTCGATCAAAAAGAAGCATTTAATGAATCAAAATTATGTATCAATACCGTCCAAGGTATAAACGATTCGCCGGGTTGAATCGTTTATACCTTGGACGGTATTGATACATAATTTTGATTCATTAAATGCTTCTTTTTGATCGAATTAGTAACGTGGAATTGACTCAGATTACCACGTGTATCCTCCATATTTTCATTTCAAAAAATGAGACTCAAAGTTGATGGATAAATTTAATATTGAATTTATATTGTCAACAGACTTTAAGAGCAGGCCAGTGAAACCACGTAAGCTGTTGATGAGAAATTTCCAATACCGAGCAGCATGAACGCTTTCCCCATTATCTGCCAGTTATTAGGATGAAAATTTAATATGCAAGAATATATCCATTGCTGCCGGTTTCCGTATAACTTTCACAAAATTCCCAGTTGAAACTCAATTTCTCAAGGAGGAATACAGAATGCGGCATAGAGGTATAATTCAAGTAGATACGTTGACAGGATATACCTTTCTAGCCAATAATACTTAGCTATATGATAACCAGGGCCGCAGTTAGATATTTTTCCAGAGAGGCAATCCCTAAACTTAGCTCTCCTTCCACCTTCCAACCCTACAAGGCAATTCAAAAAATTTCTTTCAGACATAGATATAAATTAGCTTGTGAAAAAAAACAAAATATTCAGGATGTTATAAACATTATGAAATGATACGAAAAGTAAAGTAATAATTCATTTATTAACTTGTTTAGAGTTATTGATAAATGAGATTAAAATAATTGATGTGAAATACTTTTATTATTCTGCTGTAAAATATATGTTCTTAGTATAACTCCTCAAATAAAAGTTTCCGAGATATTTGACATTTCATAGAAAATTTGACAGGTGCAACGGTTTACAAGAACCGTTTCTCATTTGTTTCTTGTCACATGAAAAGAACACAAGAAGAACTACATTTTACAACTGAAATTAATTCAATAATATCATACCAAGTGTTCCGTTTTTCGCGTTACATTTCGTCAACTTCAAACCACGAGAACTGTTCTACGTCGAGTTGTGTGAAATTGAATTCCCTTTATTCTGATATTAGCATTGTGGTGGTTAAAGTTACAACTTTCTGAAATATTTGTGATTTTATTAGAAATTCATGAATTGTTGTAATCATTTCATCAAAATAGCCATGATTAGAAACAATCAGTCATTATCTTATGTCAAAAAATGCCAGCACGTTCAAATTATACCAACAAAAACTTTTTAATTTGTTTATTGTGATAAAGTAACAACAAGAACTTGCAGTACATTTGTACTCGATATCCAGAAAAACGGAAAATAACACTAACACTGTAACATGCGTATTAATCGAATTGAAGATATGGCATATATATATATATATATATATATATATATATATATATATATATATATAAATATATATATATATATATATATATATATATATATATATATATATATATATATATATATATATATATATATACATATATACAGGGTGTCCCATCGGGAAAGAACGCGATCTGTATATGGAAAACTACACATAGAAAAATTTTGAAAATTTGACAGTATACTAATGTCGATAGGGGCAACACGACTAAAATATTTTCAAGACTGTGGCACTTCCGCTTATACCGGAAGTAGATACCAACTTGCTTATTTCAAATAGGATACCCTATATATCAATACGTTTTTGGATTCTACGCACGATTCTAGGCAGATTTTATGTAGGTATTATGTTTTATACCTAAGTCTAAGCGTTTTTGACATATTTAGGTTTTTATGTCGATTTTAAGCCCTAATATAATTATCAATTGTTCCTATAAGGAAGCCCTTATTAATAACTTTAGTTCGAACCCCTTCTTGAGAAAGACCTACTCTAATAGATTTTGTATAATATTTGGATAGCCAGTCATACAGGGTGTGCAAAAAATAAAATCTAAAATGAGATTGAGAAAACTGTCCAAAATCAATTTTTTCAGATGGAAACCCCCCATTTTTATTATTTTGTAGTATTTAGCATCAAAAATTAAGGTAACTTCGTAGAAGGTTATCTTTACCTAAAATTGTTAGTTTTCGAAATATTGCCAATTTAATATTTTTATATGACGATTATGCCACGATCTTTGGACTGAGGAATGTCCAGTCGAACAATATAAACCATGACTATTTATCGAGACTTCTTCCGATACCAATCGAGCACTGCAAGGTCTGAGGAGCGCGGTGCCCAAAGAAAAGTGCCATTGTTTGCTATCTATCGATCATCAAAAACATTTTGTAAAAAATTATCGATGAGGTAGCCACCACGTGGAAGTGCACCATCATGATGTCAACGTCAGAGCCAACTAAGAGTAACCTTAAATATTAAATTGGCAATATTTCCAAAACTGAAAATTTTAGGTACAGATAACCTTATACAAAGTTACCTTAATTTTTGATGCTAAATACTACAAAATAATAAAAATGTGGGGTTTCCATTTGAAAAAATTGATTTAGGACAGTTTTCTCAATCTCATTTTAGATTTTATTTTTTGCACAACCTGTATGACTAGTTATCCAAATATTATACAAAATCTGTTAGAGTGGGCCTTTCTCAACAAGGGGTCTAAACTAAAGTTAGTAATAAGGGCTTCCTTATAGGAACAATTGATAATTATTTTAGGGCTTACAATCGTGATTTTTGACATAAAAACCTAAATATGTCAAAAACGCTTAAACTTAGGTATAGGACATAATACATAAAATCTGCCTAGAATCTTGCGTAGAATCCAAGAACGTACTAATATACAGGGTATCCTATTCAAAATAAGGATATATAACCGGAAGAGCCACCGTCTTGAAAATATTTTAGTCGAGTTGCCCCTATCGACATTAGTACACTGTCGAATTTTCAAAATTTTTCTATGTGTAGTTTTCCATATACAGATCGCGTTCTTTCCCGGTGGGACACCCTGTATATATATATATATATATATATATATATATATATATATATATATATATATATATATATATACATATATATATATATTTTTTTTTCCCCGGCACATATTGGCATCTTCAGCGGCTCCCATCGAGACAAATGAGGTGAAATTTGGTAACTGAATTATTTTCGCTGCAGAACGAAACAGTTCAAATTTGGTAAACTTTTTCCAACCACCGCCATTTTTACGTAGATATTTCCTTTCTCGTGGTTTTTGAAAAATTGCCGGATTCCACAGCTCTGCAGATTAAGTTAGAGGGTTGAAATTTTTTACGTGGATTATGTCGATGTACGTTCCTTCGTTGGTTTCAATTTTCTTCAATCACGATGCATTTCGCAAATTTTTTTTCATAAAATAAATTTCTCCTTCAATTCGGTTTGCTATTCAAGCGTGATTTTTCACAATGTAATTCTATCCGTTAGAATAGCATCTCGACGCGATGAATTTTGCGCGAAAAAAATGACCTCAGCTCTGCTGCTCACGTCTTCTTTGTTTTTTTGCTGCGAATATCTTGATAATATCGTCAAATAATATTGTGGAAGTCTTTTGATATTCCATTGATATGAGACAGGTTAATTTTTGTTATTTTATAGTGATTCTTAAATAATTTTCGATTAATTTCCGTCTGCTAATCAATTTTTCATGCTCTCATGTTGGCTATTAAAAAGAAAGGGCGGGAAATTAACAGGTTCGAAGTCAGTGTGAATTTTAATACTGTGAGTATAATTGTGCATTATTAAAATGTATCTTGTTTTCGAACAACTGAAAACAATAGAAATTTTTTTTTATTGAATCAATATAAGTAACAGATCTTATCATGATGTAGTTTCATGTTATGTAATATTGATTTGATTGAACTGGCCCAGTTTTAAAAGTAATAGTGAATCATCCTGCTTAAGCTAAATGGTTTCAATTAAGGAATATACCTGCATATTGTTGCATTCATTTCATTACGATGATATAAGATAATTAAGGCGAATTTCTTTTAAGGATGTATATTTTAAACATGAAAAATAAGATCTTCAGCTGTGTTGTCATACAGGGCCGTAACCAGCACTGCTTTTTAGAGGGGGCTGAACTAATTCTTGAGGAGGCTTGTTATTTACATAGTACCGAAATAAATATAAGTGAAAAAAAGATAGCAATATACAGCTTTTTCTGTCTTTTTACCTAGAAGTGTATACTGGAAAACGAATATTAATTGAAAAACATTTTGGAAAGATAAAAAAATTTATTCTAATAAAGATAATAAATAAAAAATTTCTTATAGAAAACACTAAATAAATAAAACAAATAGAAATAAAAAATATTCAAAAAAAATATAAATATACTCTCATCATTATTATGGGAGAGGATTATACGTGTAGAAGATATTTTCATTGATTGATATTGTTAAATGTAAAATTCGAAAGAGAATTATACTAAAAATGTTAAATTCAGTTGTATCTATTAGATCTCACTTGGAAATAGATGAGATTTGCTGTAAATGATTTGAGCCTAGCAAAGCTATGTATGCAAAATGTAATTCTGCTATGTATCAATAGCAGAACCAATCAACAACTTCAAGCCCAGACAAAGATGATGATGATGTAATGTTGTCTTGTGAACAGTTTATATAAAAATAAAGATATTTGTAACAGAATTGTGGTTTTGATTGTGATAGTAATTTAAGCAAGAAATCCGGAAATTACATTATTGTTTTTCGGACGAGTAGGCAACATGTTGGGTTCACTATTTTTTCGTGCAGTTGCGAAGAAATCATGATTGCGATTTTGGGCTACAAATTAGCAGCAAAACACGTATGAAGTAACTCCTACAATAAGTGAATTTTATATGAAAAATACTTGTTACCAATGTTTCCCCGTTAACATGTCGCACCCACGGTTGCGCTTTTGGGCGACAAATCAGCGTCTAAAGTGCAACACGGCTCTGAAAAATCTGGCATCCCTGATGGTAGCCGCTCGTTTGTCGCTATTTCATTTTAGGATAGAAAACGTCAACATGTTTTGCGGGTTAAAAGATGCCGCAAATAAATGATTTTAAGTCAGTTTTACAATTAGGTAGATTTGTTTGTAACTAGGCTAGTTTTATGTTTCAACGCAGATATAAACATTTTTGGTTTGTATTAATTCTGGTATCTTTTCCTGAGAGGGCTTAAATAATTCCAGGGGGGCTCAGCCCCCTTTGGCGCACCCTGGCTATGGCCCTGTTGGCATACAAAATTACGTTTGAAGTTGAAATAAGCTTGAGTAAATTTCACATGAACTCAAAATAATATCCATTGAATGAAAAGGTTGATCTTATATTCGGAATATCTAATAATTTTGTTGATATTACTGAAGCATTAATTATATTTATTGCGAATGAATTTCTCATTTCAATATTATAGACATATGCTCTTCCCTGAGTTATAAGATAGGTAGGTACTGAAAATTAGTGGCGCTGATTGTTTCTTTGTCTTATATCTATGAGAATCCGTAAAAGCAGTGGGTTATATATCTTTACTAATATTATAAAGAGGTAAAGTTTGGATGTAGGAGCTACCTAATGTCCAAAACTACTAATCTGATCTCAAGAATTCTTTCAGCTATATCTAGAATGGTCTTTCAGAGTGGACATAGGCTATATTTCATCTCGTTAAAATAAAAGGAATTTTCGTGGCGACCAATATCCTAACTAAAGTTGGCGTAAAAACTGTCGAGCGAATTCGTTTTTCACGAACTTTGCCTCAATAGTAAGATATATTTGAATATTTTTTGTGTTCTATTTTTTTAACGAGAGGAAACATTAAAACACTCAAAAAGGTTTATAAGAAAGTTCAAAATTACATAAATCCATATGCTAAGGTTAATGCACAACTGATAAAATACTAGCTGTGTCGCCCGCGTGGAATTTAATTTATGTATTAACTTTAACAACCCAAGTAACATTAATGCTCTTATACCGATCTTCGAGATCGCTTTAATACTATACAATAAAATTTCGAATTAAATCAAGTGATCTTCAAGACATCCCTGAGACCATCATAAAGCAGCTTCTAGCCAAAAAGGGCCCATCCTAAAAAGGCCTTCAAGACTAAATTTCAAAACTGTATTAAAACCATTAAGTTTTAATTCTATATTCTTAAAGGGTTCTTCCAGGCAACTTCAAATATATAAATTAAAACTTATTATCTGACATTTTGCTCTCAAAATGTATTCAACGCGGACTAAATTAATTTAAAAATAATTAATGAATCCTAAAAGAGTTTTATTTTATTTACACTCGACAACACTCGACAACTTTTAAGTATGTATAATGGCCGGCAGAGTGGTAATATTTTAAACCGCATACGTATACTGAGCATATCTTAAAAGAATATTCGAAAGAAAACTATTACATGGTGAAAAATTCACCAACGAATGGAACTTTTCTGATAAAAAGTAATGAAATACTTCAACATAACTCGAGCGCCACTCATTCAATGTATTTTTCCCATATTTAAAAAATATTGAAAAAAATATCATCAAATTTTATTTTGCATCTAAGGATCTAAATGCATTTTTTTAATTGTGGCATATTTCGACAAACCGTTTTTCAGTTTTTTAAGAAGATACAAGACGCAATTATTTGAATAATAATATTCTTTTCGTTTCCTATTGAAAAAGTCCAAAATGGCGGAGTCTTTATTGCAGTGAAACATGGCGTGATATAGATTAAAACTAATTGTTCATTTATTAAATGTTTCAAATCTCACAAGATTTAAAACAGCGTTTTATTAACCACTATAAATCCAATTACTACCACAGGAGTCTGTTTACGTTTCCTTTCAAAACCAATAAGTTCAAATTGTGACCTTATTGATTTAAAGTGGTCTTGCGCTCAAATGGAATCCTAACCTCACAAAAAAAATTTCGCGGATCTTGCTCAAGAATAGTCTTTGGTAGTCGTTTATTAATGAGTTGTAATATTGTTTAACAGTGCCTTGACTCATGTTTGAAAGGATTGCCAGTTCTCTAAGCTCTTCGCGGAAAAGCAGATTTTTTATGAGTTCATTGTCGTTTTGAAATTTATCATTTTGAATTTGATCGTCGTTTTCGTAGATTTCTTCCTGTAATTCCCAGGCATTGCTTTCATAATCGAACGGATTGAAAGATGAAGTGAAAGGACACTCTTTATAAGTAACGCTGCTTTCAATTGCACTATGGTTTTCTTGCTCTGGTTGAAAAGAGCTTCTCTCAGTTATATCCCCTCCACATTCATCTGAATGTGGAGGGGATATTTAATTAGTTTTAATGAAGTCGTCCAAAGACCAAAAGGTATTTCTTTTAACCAAATTGACTAAATTAAAACCTTTTAAATGAATAATACTCTTAATGTACTCATTAAAAGGTAAAAATTATGTTTTTGGATTTAATGTGTTGTCTCAGGATAAAATAGTGTTCCTAATGGGTTTTAAAGAATACAACAAGAGTACTCCATAAAACTGTATTAAATCTTTTTTTCCCAGAACGGATTGTTTTAAAACCCACTTGCTATTCAATTCTTAATAATAGCAAATTAGTTTTGAAATAGCCAATGTTAAGAGTAATATAAAACCAGTATAAGATCAATAGGACATAAGGAGCAAATAGCCTTTTTATTTTGATTTAAAGAGTGCATTAAATTCTTTGTCTAAGAAAAAGTGGTCTTTAAGAACTTTTAGTTTATCTTAAGGTTACTTTAAATCCAATGTCGATTTATTGAACATATTAAAGCAATTTTAAAACCTAAATAAATAGAGACTGTCTTCAAATTGTTACTTGGGAATATATACGTCATAACTTTTCTACAAGCTTTTTTTGAGTTCTATAACTTTTATAGAGAAAATATTCAATTATCTCTCACAGCAAAGATAATGTTCGTAATAAACACATTCCTACGAACAATTTTTCGTCGACTTCAGTTGCAAAATTAGTCGGAATTAAGTTTTAGGGGATAATATACCTATAGCCTATGAACGAGCCATAAAAACTATATATTGGGACAAAGTAAAATATGTCAATTATACTGGAAGTTAACTTTTATTTTTTGTTCTAATTATTTGGTCATTTAATTACTGGGTATTCAGTTAATTATCATTAATTTCGATCGATCAATAACACAAAAAATAAAATTCTCATTCTATCATAACTAATTAACAAAAAAAAAGATGCATTTTGTGTGGCAACTGAATAATGGGACACTGAAAAAATTTTCATTTTTAAAATGGAGTTGCATTGCCCTTAGAATTTATGACAGCTCGAATTCGGTTGGGCATTGACTGGATTAAATATCTGCACTGTTCGGAGGCAAATCCATTCCAAATCTGCTCTAGGTACTTTGCGTCAAGTTGTGGTAATGTCCGTTGTGGGTTGTTTCTCATTGACTGTTTCATTTTATGCCGTACTGTTTCTATGACATTAAGGTCAGGACTGTTGGAAGGCCAAGAAAGAACATTTACATTGTTGTCTCCAAATCACTTTTTTGTTGTTTTAGCCCTATGACAGGCCATCCCATCCTATTGAAAAATATAATTTTCATCAATATTTAATTTCACGATACTTGGTAGTAGACTGTTTTCAAGTATTTGTTGATATTTCTCGGCATTCACGGTACCATCAATGAATTCAAAACATCCTAATCCTGATGCAGCCATACAACCCCAAATCATCAGTATTATAGGAAATTTTACCGTTCTTTTCAAGCAATCCTTGCGAAAAGCCCCATCCTTACTGCGAATCACGCGTTTGCGGTAATCATCAATGCATACGTTGAACTTTGATTCGTCGCTCAAAATTACTCGGGACCAATCTTTCAACGACCAAGACAATTCAGATTTTGCTGGTGTAAGCCTTGTTTGCTTTTATTTTGCCGTTAACAGTGGCTTTTCCTTCGCCTTAAAAGCTAAAATTTTTTTTTTCAAATTTGTAATTTTTACCTGTAAATTCAACCTTATAAAACCTTATTTTACGTATCTGCTTGCAACAGCATTCCCTTGACAAAATAAGTCCCGTTTCGTGATTCTACTCAGCCGTAATTTGCCTCAAGCTGTTTCATCAGCCTTTTTTGTATAAATTTACACTCATTTACTATTGTCAGAAACTAGTTTTGGGCGACCTGGACCTTTACCTATTTTATCCAAGATATTTTCGTTTTCTCCATAATGTTTAATTATATTCCACACTGTAGTTTTAGGAATATTATGTTCCAGCATCTACTTCACGTATTGTTTCATTGCGGCAATAACTTTTAATCACTAATTCACGAATTTTTGAACTTGTAGATATACCGCTCAACATTTTGTTCAATATATGCGGCTATTGACTCAATATAATAACAATTTCACTACAGAATAAACTATCATTTCTTTGTGTATTGTTCTCATTCTTTAATTTTGTTTCATGTTTGACAGTTACTTTATACTGTCCCATCATTTAGTTGCCACACAAAATGCTACTTTTTCTTGTTAATTAGTGATGATAAAATAAGTATTTTGTTTTTTGTGTTGCTGTATAATTGATGTATTTTACTTTGTCCCAATATATAGTTATTAGGGCTCGTATACCCTGAAAGTCCATTGAAGTTATTGCTGAAGGAATTTATGGAAATCTGAAGAGTAGTCTTGGAGAAAACGTTACTTAGACAAGCAGTTCAGATTTTACGATCTTTTTTCACCTAGATGAAAGGAAATACGTTTTTTGATGGAACATTTATATGAATTATGAGTTATATAATAATTGTCCGATTCCTTAGGAATGAGTACAGGAAATCCGTTTGTTGTTTCTCTGAAATTGTTTGTGCTCAATTAAGCAACTCAGTTGGGGAATGAGATTTTTACAGCTCTCGATAACCAAAGGCCTCTTTCGATTAATAACCACATAAAATATTGTATTTCAGAGACGGTGTTCCAATGATGTTCATGTGAAAACAAAACATCTCGTTGATATTCAAATTATGCCGTGGATGAAAAAAATGAGACGTAGAAGCATGAAAATACTAATTCAAAACACATTTCAAGTTATTTAACAAAAATAATTGAAATTTAACTCTCACAATAATGAATAATTTCTTCCACAAATTCTTCTCTTTCCAGAAAATATTGTCTATAAGCCAATTCCCTAAAATTATTTTCATTAAGGTTCGTAATGAACCTACACTCGGTATTCTCAAGGGAGCTGTCAGTTCACATCCAATTACTCAAAAAAAAAGGATATATTGAGCCAGTGAAGTTGGTGGACTGTTCATCCTTCACTTCAAAGCTCTTTTGAAACTTTTCGAATCTCCTGAATTTGACGTTTCACTTTTGCGAAAGCTTTATTGAGGATTAATTGGTTAAACTTTTTGTGTTTTTTTTTAATATTGTTTGAAAATATTAATTACCTAAAATCATTTTTTTTTCATATAAACCTTTAGAGGATCGAATATTTTATATTCATAGAATACTGCGGAAAAAAACTAATTTTTATATCATTTTCAAGCAGGTGACGCCTCAAACATAGCTTGTAATTAATATTTTCTGAAATGAATGAAAATTTTCCGCTATATTTTTTTTGTTGAAAATAACCTTTATTTTATTAATAAAAAATTACAACAATGTATTATAACAGTCTCAAATCAGTGCCAAAAGCTCTGGCCTCGAGATAAAATATTATAAGGATTCAACAATATACTATTTTTCCATTTGTTTTTTCTTAATATAAATTTACAGAACACTAAGGTATACTTGACAACTAATTGCAAAAATGTCACATTTTACTTTATTCTATTTCCAGAAAAATTCATAGGTTTTTAAGGAATACATTGTAGTTTCTTATCAATCTTAGGTTTTCTGGTGAAGAATTATAAAGTTTAGACGCACATTGTACTGGGCTATAAAGCCCCAGATTTATCCTATTAGGGTTTACATATACATTATTTATGTTACGCGTATTATGGCTATGTATTTCGTTGGTAAATGTTATATTTGTATTACTCTTTTGTTTTCGTAGAATTATTTTATGCATAAGTTTACCTTGCTCAAGCATCAATATCTTGTCCAACCTACAGAGACACAGTTCACTGTATAGGGTATCTGTACTTGTAAGTATATCATAATTGAATAATTTTTTTTTTTTTTTGTATAATTTTAATTTCATTAAATCTAGTTGAACACGTACCCCACACAGGCAGTAGGTAGCTCAAATGGGACAGAAAGAAGGCATTATAGACGTTCATTTTTGTTTTAACTGATAGGTAATTTCGACATTTATAGATAATGGGAATCATTGGAATAATTTTATCTTTAATTTTGTTCAAATGGTTCTGCCAATTAAGCGATTCATCGATAATTAACCCAAGATATCTGATTTCGGTAACCCTTTCTAGATTTGTATTGTTGATCATAACATTTACTCTATCGATCTGCTTATTTTTTTGCTTGAATAGCATATATTTAATTTTGTCAGCATTGATTTTCAGCTTATTGCAGAAGAGCCAGTTAAGATATAAGTCGAGATCTTCATTAACTTCTTGTATAAGTTTACTCACATTTTCTCCCGTGTATACTAATGCTGTGTTATCGGCAAAGGCAAAATATTGAGCTTTAAGGTTTGCACATTCAAGACTTAAAACATATAAGGAGTATAAAAGAGGGCCAAGGACAGAGCCTTGCGGAACTCCATAGGAATTTGTTAGCAAATCACTATTCACATTGTTTAATTTCACATATTGATATCTATTACTCAAATATGATTTAATAAGCGTAAATTTAGGTCCCCCAAAGACCATGATAGTAAGTTTTTTAAGCAAGATGTCTATACTGACCACATCAAACGCCTTGCTTAAATCGACAAAAACAGCTATAACAATTTTCTTTTCATCTAACGCCTTACAGATATAGTTAATAAATCAAAAGAAGCGCCCAAGGTGCTACTATTTTTAATAAACCCATATTGGAACTTATCAAATGAAACATTGTCATTTATAAAAGATGTCATCCTTTTTTTTATAACTTTTTCGATTACTTTTGAAAAAACGCTTATAACTGAGATCGGTCTATAATTACTCATATACTTTGGATCGCCCGACTTATAAATTGGAGCTACCCTGCTCTTTTTCAGTTCTTGTGGAAATATTCCAGTGGTAAGTACCTTGTTTATTAACATTGTTAATGTTTTTAAAATAAATTCCCGTAAATTTATAATATCAAAAACAGTTACTTCATCATACCCCGGTGCAGAATAATGTTTGAGTTCCGATATGGTTTCATCAATTTCAACCTCGTTTGAGAGGTCTATACTCATTACCTTATTACATTTGATCTCTTCAAACTGTCCATTTAAATCACTCTGTGAAATATCTTCCGCTAACGATTGTAGTATTTTTTCACCTATATGTGCAAAGTGTTCATTCAAACTATTAACAATACTAACGTTATCCTCAACCTCCGTTCCCTCCACCACCAATGAATCAATACAAGTTGAACCAGGTTTATTCAGAAAAAAAAACTATTAACAAATTTCCACTGTTTTTTTATATTACTACCCGCCTGTTCCCATTTTTTATGAAAATATAAATGTTTCAAAGCCTTAATTTTATTATTAACTTTATTTTTGAACTTTTTAAACTCAATATCATATATCACAATTTCTGGATTTTTAACTTTCTTTTTATATGCGTTATCACGTTGTTTCATCGTTTCCAGAAGTTCCTGGTTCATCCAGGTGTTATTTTCCCTTATTTTTATACTCCTTACATACTCCGATGTAGTTTTTGTCTCCTTTATTAAGTGGATCAGGTCATGAAACGACGAGACTTCCCTACTTGCATTATTAATGTTGGTTCTAAAGTGTGATTTGAATTTTTTATAGTCTACCACTTTAATATTGTGCTGAACTTTAGGTTTACTGATTTTAACATTTTCCTGAATTTTAAACATCAATAAATTATGGTCAGATAAACAGTTAGGTTGAACATTTAAAGAGTGAACAAAATTTGAACCATAGTCTAATAGAATATGGTCGATAAGAGTTTTGCTGTGTTTTGTAACTCTGTTAGCGTCTTCCACTACAATATTGTTAACTATTTTGAAATTATTTAAACGAAAAAGATTTTCATAATTATAAACTATTCCAGAATTATTCAATAAGTTAATGTTAAAGTCTCCTATTATAACATGTTTTTTTGGATGTTTTGCCAAAATGTTTTCTATGTCTACAAAAAAATCTGTAATGCTATATGATGGTGGTCTATACAAAACACTTACTTTCAAGTTACTTTCACCCACACTAACACACAACCAATTAATTGCCTGGTCTGGATCAGATTTATCAATGAGACGACTTTTTATATACTTTTTGATGTAAGCTGAAGCTCCTCCACCTCTACTACCAATTCTACATAAGTGCACTGCAGGATAGTTTTCAAGACCGTACAGAAAAGCGTCATTTTCCTCCAACCATGTTTCAGAAAATAACAATATATCCCACGATAATCATACAATATATCCGATCATAATCAAATGACGATA
This sequence comes from Cynegetis impunctata, assembly GCA_030704885.1. NCBI lineage: Eukaryota > Metazoa > Arthropoda > Insecta > Coleoptera > Coccinellidae > Cynegetis > Cynegetis impunctata. The sequence goes on along the minus strand of JARQZK010003682.1, from coordinate 408,711 downwards.
CAAACAAAATATAGATGAATGTAATCAGCCCTTGGAAACTTAAATTATTCATAGTTGTAATGTGGTTCAATTTTGCATTAAAAAGAAACAATCGTTTTTATTTTTCAATTGAAATCAGTTGGATATGACCGTAAGTGTAGAATTTGTCTTCTGTCACTGAAGAAATTAGGCTACGAAGTCGATTTATTAGCTGTAACCTAGCACGCATTCCTCTATCCTCATTGAAAAAGTGTATTATCTTTCAGAGTAAACAATTTGATTGAATCAGGGCGATCGATAAAAGAAAAGTAGTGAAGTTTTGATCTAATGACAGGGGTGAAAATCGTGCTACTCTGGTTTCCTTCGGATCTCTGAACAAATAAGATTTGGCAGCCTCATAATATTTTTTCATTTATTCTTTGAAATGTTTCAATTTTCTCAATTTCTTAGCACTCTTCAACATTGTACTTCGGTCTTCAATTCTCTATAGCTTTCGGACTGCAGGTTGTTATTTTTATCTCTTCAAATGCTCTTGTTTAAGCTATTGCTGTAAATGTTTTTTTATTCTTTTAACGTTCAGAAACCCTCAATTAGTAGAACCGTTCCAAAATTTTCCTTCAATAATCGCTGATAAGTAATATCTCCCTGTATATTCTTCTCAAAGTTTTATTAAGAATAAACAAAATTTATTTTATGAAAGAAAACAATGGAAATAAATCAAATCGTCTTCAATATTTATCAAATTTTCCCAACTATCGGTAACATGAAACGACTATATGTATTATACGAGTATATGTTACATTATATCAATTCTAAATCTAATGTTGAAAATGTCCCAATGTGATGTTATCAGCGCTTAGCTTTACTGAAATTTTTTCAAGTATTTTATGAGAGTTCCTTGGTTCTTTAACTATTTTATGTATTATATACCTAGATCTATGATTACCATGGTATAAAGAAGTCCCTTTACACGACTTGCGGTCGGAATTGACTAATAGACATCCTCACGTAGCGATTGACAAATTATATGCTATAAATATAGGGAGCATCCTCCTAACACCAACAGATGGTTGACGTTATTCATTTTACTTTGACCACATGCGAAGATTTCAGACAGAAAATGTTGAATACTCACAACATATAAACTTTCTCATTCGCTTTCCAGAATTTGAGAATTTTTTAGTGTACTACTCAAGACAGGATCTCAAATTCCCTGTGAATTCCAGGATACTCTACGTGATTTTATTATTTTTCCAGGTATATTGCAATACGAGTTTCCTCTCGTAGATCACTTCTTTCATTTGTTTTTTATTCTGTCAACGACTTAGACACGAGTTTAATATATCTTTTTACCAAGTGAGTTTCTGAAAGAACTTGCATCATATACAAATGCTGTCAGACAATTTGTCTTTACATAAGAATTTATCAGCATTTATCATTATTTCTGGAAATATACTTGATCTTACATTGGAAATTTGTAAAAAACTGATAACACTTGAAAAAACTCCTTGAGTAAACCCGGAATTCCCGGAGAATTCTAGAATATTTCAGGAGAAAAAAAATTTCCTGAGATTTCCCAGGCCAGTTTTTCAAGGATTAAGACATCCTTTTTTAAATATAGTGGTTTTTATGAAGTTTTGAAAGAAGTATAAGGGTTCAATATATTGATAGGAACAGTTTATCTGTTAGTTGTTATTATACAAATTCTATATGATTTATATTATCTTATTATTGTAATGAAGATTCAGTAAATGGAAATTGCAGCAAGTATGTGTAATACAAACTCAAAGAAAAGTTAATTAATGAAATTGTATAACTTGTATGTTATTTACTGTTCACATACGTTTAATGTATATATTATTCGAGTGTTTACTATATACTATTTACATACTTCAAATACAGAATAGTAAAATGACATACTCAGCTTAAAAAAAGAGTATCGAAAGGGTAAGGAAATTCCTTCCTTGCGTGGTTTTCCGACTAAATGCCCTTTTTTTAGTGCCTCTAATTTGTGCGTATCATATAGTCTAACTTTTTCAAGGTAGATGTTTATAAAAGTTATGAATCAATTATACTAAAAAACCGTATCTTTTACAATTTAATTAAATAAAAGATTAAAATTAGCTATTTCTTCTCAGTCTTTTATGGGTTTGAAATTTCAGATCTTCAACAAGTTTACATAGATACATAAAAGTAATTTTAGAAAATTAATATAATTTCAATATAATTAGAAAAAAAAACCTGTTTGATTTTACTTCGGATTATCTATCCGAAGAAGCCGCCGTGTGGAGAAACGCTGCGTCATCGAAATAATATTGTGGTGGGTGTTTTCCAATAAACGTCCACATATATTCAAAAACAGTTTATTGTTTTATTAAGAGTAAAAGTGATACTTTTTGTGGCGAGCCTAAATTTTAGTCGAGCCACTAAAAGCGCTTTTCTCCTCCGAATAAAACATGCGATTTTTCCGCAAACGGTGTTTAAACGATAGAATTAAGATGATATTTTTATAAAGGATTAGATGTGAAGAAACCTAAAACGAGATTGCTTTGCTTACTGGTTTTATAGATGTCAAGGCAACACAAATTTGACAATTCAACAAAATAATTGTCAGAAACATTTTAAGTCAATTATCTACGCATTATAGAACTGTGTGTTTTTGATAATTACCCGAGTATTGAGAAATGACTTGTTGTATTGAAATATATAAAATATTTCTTACAGATTACATTATGTCGGATTCGGAACCCAACTGTACGCCGCCTGACGTTCTTGATATTGACGTCAGAGTACAAAAAAGTGTACTATTTTATACGCTCACGTCCAGACAAAAAAGTGAGAACAATAGGACGTTTGTGAAATCGAACTTCAATATTGAGGACTGAGAATAAAAAAGTCGTCATTTTTTGACGTTTGCAGAAATAGTTATTTTCTTAACAAGTGCGGAAAGTGATACATTCGGGCAAGCAGTCAAGTGCGGGAAAGACACTTTAAGCATGAGTTAGGAACATTATTTTTTCTACGACCGTATAAACAAAAAAGTATACCAACCCATTTTTCAAAAATTATTTTATTCCAACAAACATAATAATATACAAAACTTTAACTAAAAACTACTAATTATTATAAATATTAATATTGAAAACACAATTTGTAGCTTTCTGTAGACTAGTAAGAATTGCCGGCCCAGTGGAGTTATTTGGTTTCAACTGGAAGGAGGATGACCTCGATGAAGATGGCATGTACCTAGAAAAGGTTTAAATTTTATTTGATGGACTATTTCGTAAATATTTATTTACCTGTAGTAACAATAGTTATAACCTCCGAAGTGAAAAACTATCTAATAAGGTCAAAATTTGCACAATTTCACTTTCCCGCACTAGTGCGGGAAAGTGGGTTAAAACGCACGGTCATAGAAAAAAATTATTTTTTAATCTTACTAGGAAAAGCAAAGCGTATGTTCAACTAACACAAAATAAAGCTTTCGCAAAACTTTGACGTCAATTTCAGGAAAAAAAAGGAAACACACGTGTTTCATTCCTCCCTGAAGTATGTGTCAGGGAGGCGGGCAGCTTGAGTTTGGGATTAACTCCTTCAGCCAGATCAGAGGATACACTTGTATGTACAAGTGCATTAAGGAAAGGCGAGACGGGATATTTTTGGAACATAGGAAGTGTGGGTAGGGTTCAGAGGATTAATACTCGCCCAGCATTCGCCTTATAAGTTTGCAAGCAGAGACTTACATTACCATGAGAAAAACTCTGAAAAAAACTCATGGCAGACCAGTCGGCCACGGGGTTTGAACCCGAAACCTCCCAAATACTAGCAAGCGTACCTAACATACTCGACTAACTAGCTTGGTCAATTTCAGGAGTTTCGAAAAGTTTCAATAGAGCTTTGATGTAAGGGATAGAACAACTTCACTGGCTCGATATATCTTTTTTTCTGAGTAATTCGATGTGAACTGACTGCCCTCTAGGGAATACCGAGGCCGAACTCATTATGAGCCTCAATGAAAATAATTTTAGAGAATTGGTTTATTGACCATACTTTCTGCATATATGAAAACTTCTGAAAGAAATTGTTGTGGGAGTTGAATTTAAATTATTTTGCTGAACAACATAAACCATATTATGGATTATTATTTTTACATCCATTTTCAAACCTAGGCATAATGTAAATATGAACGAGATGTTTGGTTTTTATGTAGTTTTTGATCGAAAGAGGCCTTTGGTCTTCAAGATCTGCAGAAATTTTATTGGCCAATTGAGTTCCTTAATCGAACACATACTATTTAAGGAAAACAACAAACTGATTTCGTATATTTAATTTTAAGGGATGAAACAATTAATATATAATTCATCATTCCTAACTAATATCAATTTTTCAACAAAAAAACAAGAGATCAGTATATTTGATAAATAATTATTATTTATATGAAGGCCAAAATATATTTTCAAGGTTCTAGTACTATGGTCGTCTTTGAGTAGGTACTGTAAATACACTGTTTGCCTTTTTCCAATAATTTAATCACAGTAATAATTAATTTAAATAACTATGAACAGCTTGCTCAATTTATAAATTGAGGCAGTAACCATTCATCTTCTTCTTCTATGTAAACATTGGTGTACAAAACATTGAATAGTGGGATGAATTCGTTTCGTTATTTGAATCAGTTCTTTTTGTATATCGAATAATTCAATTTGTGAAAATACGCTATTTCCTGCCACCTTTCGCGCTAGATGCTCATTAATTCTTTTCAACTCTGTTGCAATTTGTATCTTTTCAATCGATATCCTATTCCTTATTGAATGAAGGTCTGAAGGTATATTGCGATTATTCGTTCGATAGAAGCAATGCACACGGATATCTGAAAAAAATGCATGTATTTATATAACGCTTCGAGATGTAAATTCATGACTTTCTCAAAAAAAGGAAATCATGTATTTACATAAAGAAACAATTCAATAAAGTCGTTCTTCAATTTCAATTGAAATTTAAATATATATATATATATATATATATATATATATATATATATATATATATATATATATATATATATATATATATATATATATATATATGTAACATAGACCCTTGAGATCCACATTTAGTAGCAACATATATTAATGTTTTGTTTTTTTTTGTAATATACAAAATTATATATCTGTATATAATAAGTATTATATAATAAGTTTAGTTGACAAATATGTTGATTCTTAACATATGTTTATACATAATCGACTGATAAATGTTTTTTTATTTTGTTCTTCTATTTAATAGATTCTTGTTTTGTTCAACGATTGATATTGTGTTTTGTTTAATTAGTTATCATTGTTGAATTTTATTTTCAATTTTTTATAGGTTTGTGCTTTGTCGACAAAATTTTGTAATTTTATAGGACAATAAAGCTGTTTCTCTCTCTCTCTCTCTCTATATATATATATATATATATATATATATATATTTATATATATATATATTTATATATTTATATATATATATATTTATATATATATTTATATTTTATTTATATATATATATATATATATATATATATATATATATATATATATATATATATATATATATATTATATATATATATATATATATATATATATATATATATATATATATATATATATATATATATATATATATATATATATATATAGAGAGAGAGAGAGAGAAACAGCTTTATTGTCCTATAAAATTACAAAATTTTGTCGACAAAGCACAAACCTATAAAAAATTGAAAATAAAATTCAACAATGATAACTAATTAAACAAAACACACTATCAATCGTTGAACAAAACAAGAATCTATTAAATAGAAGAACAAAATAAAAAAACATTTATCAGTCGATTATGTATAAACATATGTTAAGAATCAACATATTTGTCAACTAAACTTATTATATAATACTTATTATATACAGATATATAATTTTGTATATTACAAAAAAAAACAAAACATTAATATATGTTGCTACTAAATGTGGATCTCAAGGGTCTATGTTACATTGTGAAATTCAGTTACAGAATAAAATTCTGCCACTGAGTAAAATTGTCTCTCCAAAAGAAAAGCCTCAGTTGAACTTCGGAACTTTTTCTACGTACTCAAGGATTTTAGCTCCAATGATAGATGATTGTATAACTTTCCGGCATTGTAGGTAAGGGAGCTTTTTGTTAAGACGGAGATGGGCGTTATTAAATAAATATCGGTATCTGAATTTCTTGTGGGATATCTATGATTTGGTCTTTCTGAAAAGTTATAAATGAGGCCTCGGTAGACCAGCGGTAAGGTGAACCGCCTTATACCGTTTGTAAACCGAGGATTGTGGGTTCGAGTCCCACCGCGCTCTTGGGTGTTGTGTATGTCCGGAATTTAGTGGTTATATATGTTTAAAAATTGTTGGGTAATGTACATAGTTTACAAGCCCATTGGCCGTTCGGAACCGGCGTTAAAATGTAGGTCCGTCGAGTTAAAAAAAAAAAAAATTTATGAATGTGTTTGCGAACCAAACAGACGGATTCGAATATGAATAGTGAAGGAAGAGTTAGAATTTTGAATTTTTTAAAGTTGAGTTCGCAATGTATCCTTCTGCTCAGATCAAACATATAACGAACTGCTCTCTTTTGCAATCTGAAAACAGACTCAAAGTGGAAAAGGTTGCATGAACCCCAATATGGCAAACCATAACGAAGGTGTGATTCGAATAAAGAAAAGTATGTCGACAACGCAGCAGAAATTGAAAGCTCTCTAGAAACCGTTTTAATAGCGAAACATGCAGAAGATAATTTTTTTGTTAATATGTCTATATGAGTAGACTATTTGAGCGACTCATCAATATAAAGACCTAAAAACTTCGCTGAGTTCACTGTTTGAATTGTTTTATTGTTTAGGGTAATAGGTTGTAGGGTTCCTCTGTAAGACATTACTACAGTTTTATCTGTGTTGAAACAAAGTCCATTTGAATCAGACCAGGCCTTAATAGCCATCATATCATTACTTATGATTGACTGTAAGGCTTGTATATCAGAGTTACTCCAAGTTACACTGGCGTCATCAGCAAACAAAGTAATTCTACCACTTATTTTCAAGTCCACAATATCTATGATGAAAAGAAGAAAGAGAATTGGTCCTAAAACCGAGCCCTGAGGTACCCCACTGTCTATTGGTAGATTTATTGAATTCTTACCATTTGCTCGTACGATTTGTTGCCTGTTAGTTAGGTAAGATTTAAACCATTCTAAAGGAGACCCACGTATGCCATAAAACTGAAGTTTTCGTACTAAAATTGCATGGTTAACACAATCAAAGGCCTTTGCGAAGTCACAAAAAACTGAAGTTGTGAACAGTTTGTCATTGAGTGATGTATATACTTCATTAAGAACCGAAAACATTGCGTCATTAGTGCATTTTGTGTAAGAAGCCATACTGTTGTGCTGTAAGAATATTATGTTTGAGAAGGAAGGGTAAGAGACGGCATTTCATGAGCCTTTCGACTATCTTCGATAAGGTAGGCAATAAAGCAATAGGTCTATAGTTACAAGTTTTAGTTTTTTCTTCACCCTTATGGAGTGGGATAATAATGGCTGTTTTCAGACAAGTGGGAAAGAGACCAACTTCAAAAGATTCATTAATCAACGAGACTAAAATGTTGATGGCTGTATCAGGTATGTTTAAAAATAATTTGATAGATAAGCCATCATTTCCACATGAATCTTTATTTTGTATATCGCTTATGGTTTGCATCAGTTCATGTGTGTCATTTGGTCTCAGGAAGAAACTGTCCATAATCTTTTTAGATGGTAGCAGGAAGGAGAGAGCATCACAACTCGGAACTATACTTGAATTCATATTTTTACATACATTCACGAAGTAATTATTCAATTCATCAGGGCTGGGATCAACATAGCATGAGGACCGGGTTTTATCTCTTAAGTCATTTATTATAGACCATGTTTCTTTGGAAGAGTTCGAAGCTTGTGGGAACATTGTAGAAGTTGTGCTTAGCCCATTTAATGATTTTGCGGTGTAATGCCCTATAGTTGTTAATGTAATTCAATATCTTTGAATTTTTAGATGAAATTCGAATTCCCTTAGTTGTCCAAGATTTGTGACGCTTAGTTTTTATTTTGCGAAGGGGAAATGCTATATCAAAACACTCAATCATCTTATTAATGAAGTCTAAAAATTCAGATTATATATATATATATATATATATATATATATATATATATATATATATATATATATATATATATATATATATATATATATATATATATATATATGTATATATATATATATATATATATATGTATTTATATGTATATATATATATATATATATATATATATATATATATATATATATATATATATATATATATATATATATATATATATATATATATATATATATATATCTATATATATATATATATATATATATATATCTATATATAAGTATATATATATATATATATATATATATATATATATATATATATCGAATACAATATCGACACTTTCCACCTCTTCATTGACTTTAAGGCAGCCTATGATAGCATTCTAAGACCAAAGTTATACCAAGCTATGAATGAGCTACACATCCCAAAAACCCTAATTGAATTGACAAAAATGACAATGTCAAAAGTTGTGTGCCACGTAAAAATACAGAATCAAACCTCAGATTCATTTGAAACAACTGTAGGCGTGAGGCAGGGTGATGCGCTGGCGTGTCTCCTGTTCAACATAGCACTGGAAAAGGTATTTCGAGATGCTGAACTGGATACTAGAGGTACTATCTTCAATAAGTCATCACAGGCTCAAGAATATGCAGACGACATTGACCTGACCTCTAGAACTCTTCGAAAAGTAAAAGAAATCTTTGTGAATTTTGAGAATGCCGCAAGAAATATGGGACTACAAATAAATGCAAATAAGACAAAGTTTATGGCTGCCACAAAAGAGCGCAGGGCGAGAGACGCGGGTCAAAATATCACAATTGGAGAGTATAACATCGAAGCAGTGGACGAGTTCGTGTATCTTGGAGCCCTGATAAACCCGAGTAATGATGTCGGCAAAGAAATAAAAAGGCGCATAATGCTTGCCAATCGTTGTTATTTTGGGCTGTTAAAATACTTACGTAAATCGAGTCTTTCGAGAAGCACAAAGATCAGAATTTATAAGACGTTAATTGTACCAGTTCTAATCTATGGCTCGAAAACCTGGACCCTTACAAAAGCAGATGAGATGTTACTATCAACATTTGAACGAAAAATTTTAAGAAAGATTTATGGTGCTGTCCAAGAGAATAACGTCTGGAGAATAAGATATAATTTTGAGCTTTATAACTTATACAGAGGGTCAGGAAACAGAGACATAATAACAACAATCAAAATTGGCAGGTTAAGATGGGCAGGACATGTAGCACGCTATGACAACAACGTGCCACCGCGAAGAAACTTTGAGGCCATACCAACTGGCAGTAGAAGCAAAGGGATACCAAGGCTGATATGGCAAGACGGCGTTTCTGAGGATGCCAGGAAAATTGGTGCAGCTGACTGGAAGGTCCTTGCCAGAGACCGGAAAGGATGGCGGACGAGGGTGGAGAAAGTCAAGGCCCTGTAGGGCTGTAGCATTACTGATGATGATGATGATATATATATATATATATATATATATATATATATATATATATATATATATATATATATATATATATATATATATATATATATATACATGTGCTGCACGTTCCTGATACTGATATTTGCATCTATATCCTGATAGTGCGAATTGTCAATTTACTATTCTGATGGATCTATCTAAATAACCAAATTATGGTTAATTTCATGGTTGAATTGTTTGACGTTATTACATGAAATGTTATTACTCCTATGAGTATTGCTATCTTCCCCTTCAGCTACAGAATTCAATGAGATTTTATTAAACTAGATGATATTGTCAACTATTTTTACGAAAAAAAATGCATTTGTAATTATTAAAGACTACTGGAGAAATTATTGAAATGAAAATCGTGGCTTAATTCACAATGAAAAATCGTCTTGTACGTACTCGATAATAATGTTTCATGATGCTCGTCTAAAATCATAATTATTGCAACAGTTTATTGTAACTCTGTTAGTTGTAAAATCCTTGAGAATAGCACCCTGAAAAATGGGAATAGGCAAATTCCCTCCCAAGAAAAAGGGGTAAAAAATAACGGCTAAATTCGGTACCTAATTTTGTTTTTCAGTGAAACTGCATAGGTAAATTAGGTCCCGGAAAAATATTTTAAGAGGGGACTAGTGAAATAAAACTGTAGTATTGAATAATATTTGTTTTATTTAATAAAATTTAACTATAAAAGTGTAACATATACACAACTATGTATTTGTTTAAGACTTTACGCTTAAACGCCACAGTGAAATGAGACAAATTTAATAAAATGCTAACGACTAATTTCATTTTTCGTATATTATTCAATCATTTTTGTAATAAATTTTCGACGGTTTTTAACTTTACTATTGGTGATTTTAGCATTCAAATATACACTTTGTAACTTTACATAGAATTCGATTTGAAACTCTTTAAGTTTATTTATAAAAACAAGAATGTTTGAATGAGACTTGTGAAAGAAATCGTTAAAGTGTCTATGAAAAGATTCGCATGTATCCGTAGTGCGTGTAAGTTCTGCTGAGTTTTAAGCCCAAAGTGAAGAAGGGAATAGTGACTCCTCAGATATGTAATTGTCTATCAGATAATCGGAGTAAATTTAATCTTTTCATCGTCTGGTGCTATTGAGAGCCGATCTAGTACAAAACAATCACTGATTTCTACAGGGTTTAAGAAAGTAAGGGCAAAAGTCATTTTTAGCCATCGCCCGGCATTAGAACCTTCATCTTTGTAGGCAGATATTAAACTAATTTGCTGAATTTTTTTATACCATGACTGCAAAAGATGAAATCGACATCCGATTATTTGAGCCTTATGGATACTTTTTCCAAAATCGATTACAATTTCAGAAATGTCTAATCGAACACTATTTTTGATGCAGATTGCTATTACATTTTTATATAATTTTTGATACATTCCACTACGTTTGTTGGGTAATAGGGAAAAAATCAGAGGAATATAGTGGCCGTTATAATACCCGAGTATCGTAAAAAACTGACAAAACATTGTGGGCTGTATTTAAATGTGCCATCTAGAT
>JARQZK010003682.1:380000-390000 GCA_030704885.1 Cynegetis impunctata | reverse complement strand
TATATATATATATATATACATATATATATATATATATATATATATATATATATATATATATATATATATATATATATATATATGTATATAGATATATATATATATTTATATATATATATATATATATATATATATATATATATATATATATATATATATATATATATATATATATATATATATATATATATATATATATATATATATATATATATATATATATATACACTCTGCAAAAAAAGTATCGCATCACCTGAAAAATTTCTAACAGTTGCTACAAAACCCAATCGACTTCCGCCATCTGTTCTTATCAGTGAAAGAATGAAAACATAAAAAAAATATCACGACGACAATGCCGATAAGACATCTTCTTTTAGGGAAAAACGGGAAAACATGCTTTAACTACAAATTTACCTTAAATCAGTTCACTTCGAGAGTTGTTTGAAAGCAGGCAGGTTCAGTTTAATTGAGGTTTTGTTAATCGAAATTGCATTATGGCACGTCGCGAAAACAATCTTCGAAATTTGACTCGAGATGAAGTCGTCAGAATTGTCACCCTTGTTGAAAATGGACAAAGTCAGAGAGTCGTCGCGAATTTGTTGGGTGTGAACCACTGCACAGTATCTCGAGCAGTGGCAAGGCACAGAGAGCTAGGAGGATTTGAGAGAAGAGCAGTACAAGGTCGACCGAGAGCAACTACCCCTGCAGACAATCGTTTTTTGAGACTTCAGGCCCTGCGTCGAAGGCTGCTTCACAGCTTCAACATGATTTGGCCACTACCCGAAATACGCGAGTTAGCTCACAAGCTCATAAGAAACATCTTGAGGCAGTCCGGAATGAGACCCAGAGTAGCAGCCACTGGACCTCGACTCACCAGGAGACACCGTGTTGCTCGTTTGAGATTTGCCACGGAACATCAAAATTGGACCATCGCAGATTGGGGACATATACTGTTCACGGACGAGTCCAGATTTTGTTTGTATACTTCAGATCGACGAATACCAGTCTACAGACGAGAGGGTGAGCGCTACGTTCAGTGCAAAATAAGACCGTCGACGAATTTTGGAGGAGGGTCTATCATGTTCTGGGGAGGAATATCTTTGAGGGGCCGCACAGAGTTGGTACTGGTGGATAGAGGTACGATGACTGCTGAAAGGTACATTAGGGACATTTTGCGTGAACATGTCGTGCCTTACGCTCCACGTGTTGGTGATGAGTTTGTGCTAATGCACGATAATGCACGTCCTCACGTCGCAAGGGTGATTAACGAGTACCTTCAAGAAATGAATATTCCAGTTTTGGACTGGCCCGCATGCAGCCCCGACTTAAACCCTATCGGGCATTTCTGGGACTACCTCTACAGAAATGTCCGACAACGAGATGCCACTCCAGCGAGTCTCGAAGAGCTTCAACAGGCATTAACTGAAGAATGGAATAATTTGGATGAGGGTTATATCCAGAGGTTGATTGAAAGTATGCCAGGGCGTTGTGAAGCTGTAAGAAGAGCTAGAGGAGGCAACACGCGATACTGAATCACTCAGATTTTCAATTTTGATTCAATTTCGATTCAATTTAATTTTCATCATTTTCTGAATATCTTTAAAAAGGAATAAAAATGGTTTATCTTGGGCACTTCGTGCTCTGTATTGCATCTGGTAATAAAAAAAACCTTTCAATTAAATTATAATGTCATTAGGGATAGCTACCTGTCCCTGATATTTTTGCATGATGAAAAGTTTCAGTGATGCGATACTTTTTGCTGATATATATATATATATATATATATATATATATATATATATATATATATATATATATAATATATATATATATATATATATATATATAAATATATATATTCAATCTAATTGGGTCCTCTTTTATAATCCCAAACACGTTTTTATGATGTTTCTCATTGCATATTTAGACTTTCCTCTCTATATCTGAATATTTTGATTTTTTTTGATCGGAATGATTGAATTTACAGATTATTTTACCAAGGCTATATAGTCGTATATTCCGGTTTCATTCCAGAGAGGGATGAAGACACCTTAAATATATTTTCCTCACGAGCAACCGATTCCAGAATTCTCATTTCATATAGCTTATCTGTGATTTCTCAAGAAATTACTGAAGAAACATTTTCGTTGCATGAAACAACCTTAGAAGAAATATTTCGATGCTTTCAGACAATTTAAAACTGTAATTGGTATCTCATCTTAAATTACTATATAAGAGTATCTTTTTAGATCAGATATTCGACAAGTTTTTTTATTTTAATAAGATAATCAAAATGACTGTTTAGGATTCTTTCTTTCATCTTGATGCAGAAGCAATTCTGATAAGATAATTCTTGTTGAAGCACTTTGTTGAGCATGTTCCTCATAACGAAATTTTTCAATGATGTAGACAGATTTCATCAATAGTGGGTATCAGGTAGAGGCCTGTGACTCAAACTATGAAAAATATATGCACATGCTTTCTGCGTTTTCAAAAAGTAGCCAAAGATGTGTTATGGTTTCTTTTTTTGAAGAGAAAACACTGAGAGTGTTTAAAACCTAGGCTGAGAGTATAGTTACCATTGCACCACTATGTGGTAATCAACAAGGAGGTGAAAGAGTTGTTTTTAAATCCGTTTTGAACTTCTTGAAACATGATTGTTAAAGTTATTCGAATGTCTACATTTTGGATGAAATATTTTTACAAATACGAGAGAGTAGATGAAATATATTAATAAAGCGCGGCACAATATATCTGCACTACAATTAATTGCTCAAAAATGCATTGCCAGCATGCCGCAGTACTTACTAACTTACTAGTCATTGCTAAAAAAAAGGATGCACAAAATGAAGAATTAATAATATTTATCATAAATATAACATTATTTCTATACTAACTTGAGTTTTATTTTCTTCTTTCTAAGATGATAAACCTATAATTATAACAATAGAAACTGAATATCATGGTTCCAATAGTAGATTGAATGCTCGTGGCTCTAGGAAGTTACATTATTTTGAATGATTATAATAATTTGGCAACATGTAGCTGTACATTTATATGTTTATATAATTATATATATATATATATATATATATATATATATATATATATATATATATATATATATATATATATATATATATATATATATATCTGAATAAAACGTTTCAGATTTGATTGAATTCATTGAAAATTTTTGGGAAATTGAGTGGTGGTGCACCCTAGTTCTGACCAACATATCAGAAATTTAGTCTCCAGGGGCTTTTTGAAGGTTGCATGGAGCTGTTTGAAGGATTTATGCATCTTCACACCTTCCAAATTGACTAGTAGGAAAATAGGTTAATGTTATGATTTTGTGGCCTTTGAGCTTTTGCGTACTATCACATCTTCTCCAGATTGGGATAGAAGGATAAAATTTTATACGAAGATTGAGTGATTGTATGGAAAGTGGATTTTGGTTTGTTCTTTAACTATTTTTCCTAGCCGCTGCTATTTAAATGCAGATAATGCATATTGTTTCGTGATTTTAAGGTTTTGCTTACTCATATATAGGGTCAAAATTTTAGTATGTTTTAGGTGACTTGATTTTAAGTGTGTGCCTCTTGGAAGTTTCAACTGTTTTTTTACCGCTGCCAGTTTGTTATAGAGACTCCATATTGTTTTGTGCCACTCAAAGTTGACATCAAATTTTCAAATTTATATTTAGTGTTATGTTATCGAATATGAAATACATTGGACATTCTATCTCGTGTTCTCTATACCTGTGAAATGCTAAAATTACATAACTTTCTGTAAAATTTCATCATACTTTACCAACAGAAACTAAACGAAAAGTATAATATAACATCAAATTGATTTAAAAACTTCGCATGGTTTTATCAGTTTTTCCAAATTTCTAACGGTGGTATCAAATTAAAAATAACTAGAAACGTAGTGTAGTAAGATGATCAGTCCTTTTGTAATTATTCCTTTCTGGAGTAAATGGTTTCTATGACAATATAGTGTACTAAAAAAAAACTCGTGGGCATGAGAGCTCCATCACTAAGGTCGTATTTTTCAAGCGAAATGAATCGCATCGAAATGCAATTCTAACGGATAGGAATATATTTTGAAAATTTAAGCTTAAATAACAAACCGAAGTAAAGAGTATAAAATAATATATTTTATAAAAAAAATTCGCGAAGTGCATCGTGGTTGAGAAAAGAAGTTGAAACAAACGAAAGAACGTACCTCAACATCAACTCAATCCACGTACCAAATTTCAACCCTCTATTATGAAAATACATTCGCAAAGTGCATCGCGAAACAGGTCGAGATGCAATTCGAACAAAATAGGCACTATGAAATGTATATGCGGTTGAGAAGAAGAGTTAGAACCTACAAAGGATCTTAAGTCAACATAACCTCAATAAACGAACTTCAGTCCTCTAGTTCAATGTGCACAAGCTGTGGAGTGTTTCAAAACCATGAAAAATCAAAAAAAAAAGGAAAAAAGGAAACACACGTGTTTCATTCCTCCCTGAAGTATGTGTCAGGAAGGCCGGCAGCTTGAGTTTGGGATTAACTCCTTCAGCCAGATCAGAGGATACACTTGTATGTACAAGTGCATTACGGATAGATGAGACGGGATATTTATGGAACATAGGAAGTGTGGGTAGGGTTCAGAGGATTAATACTGGCCCAGCATTCGTCTTATAAGTTTGCAAGCAGTGACTTACATTACCATGAGGAAACCTCTGAAAAAAACTCATGGCAGACCAGTCGGCCCCGGGGTTTGAACCCGAGACCTCCCAAATACTAGCCAGCGTGAGAAATCAAGAAATACCAACGTAAAAATGGCAGCGGTTGGAAAAATTTAACCAAATTTTAATAGTTTTTTCTCTGCCTCGGAAACCATTTTAGATACTAAATATCAGCTCATCTGGTGTCATGAAGATGTCAATATGTACCGGGAAAGATCTACGTGAAAATGTAAGAATAGCAGCGGTTATAGAAATTCACCAAAATTTTGATACTTTCGTTTTGCAACGAAAACAATTCCAGGTAACATTACTGTGCTCTCATTAGACTCAATGGGAGCTGCCTAATATGAAGATGAAGAAATATATATTATATATACATATATATATATATATATATATATATATATATATATATATATATATATATATATATATATATATATATATATATATATATATATATATATATATACATATATATGAGATATGAAACATTTTTCGAAAATAGTGATCTAGGAGGTCTAAAACTGATGAAAACAATACTCGCGCATCCAACTGCTTTCCTTCGATACACTGAATGTATTTGATGGAAAACGACTAAAAATCAATTTTCAGAGGAGTAACGGAAATAAATATATAATGTGAATAATGGCAGAATATTAATTGATGAATCTATATCCCTAGTAACTATATTATTATTTCAACGTCATTAGGATTAACCATAGTAAGACTTTATAGGCTAATACTCCTGTTCGGATGCACGACCTCTGATGTCTTTGTCAAAAAGTAACAATCCCACGACTTCCTATTCTCTGCAAACTGAGCATTTAATAATGAGCTGCTCGTCGATTCCAATGCCGACGTAACATTAGGTTGGTACTTAATCCAGCTTATAACTTCTATTTTCGTTATTCTAATTAGCTTAAAATACGATCAATAATTAAATGGATAAATCCAGATTACTCTAAACGAATGCGTATATATATATATATATATATATATATATATATATATATATATATATATATATATATATATATATATATATAGTTGATGGAATCCGTCGTTACTACGTGATAATTTAACATGATTAACAAAACTAAATTTGATTTTACTACGTTTATTATCACAAAATATTTTGAAAAATATAACACTGCGACCGAAATTGCAATCGCAGTGTTATATTTTTCAAAATATTTTGTGATAATAAACGTAGTAAAATCAAATTTAGTTTTGTTAATATATATATATATATATATATATATATAATTCTCTTTGAAATAATTCAGCCTATTCTCTATTTACTGAGTTAAATACAATTTTTCAAAGATGTATGTAATGAGGTGAAAAAAAATCTGAAAGCTAGATAAACAAATTATCCTCTATCTAGAAAATCATAAATTATTTCATTACACAAAGCTTTGAAAATGTCAATCTTAAAGAAACATTATTCATAAATTCTTTTTTTGAATTTGAAAAATTTGAGTGATATAATATAATGAATTCTTATTCAGAACCCTACATATTTGACATTGATAAAATTAAAGAATATGTTAAGGGTAGGAAAACTATAGTAACAATAGCATTGTTCATTGACAAATATATAAATTATTTCAGTCTACCAGTTCAACATGAATAAAAACTGATTTCAATCTTAAAGTTTTATCTCAACAAAAAATCTCTTTTTAAATTCGAATTGTTTGAGATATTATATACATGAAATCTTACTCTATAACCGTTATCTGAGACTCCTACATGCCCACAACGAAACATATATGTTTTCGTGCAATATATTCTGTGATTTTATTTGTATTTTTTTTAGTTTTTGCACTATATCGAAAGTCAGCATTGAGATGTGGGTTGGTTTTAAATCTGTTTCAAGTCAGAAAAGAATAATCTTCAAATTTATCACAGTGAGTGAATGTATTGTGAATTTATGCTAGAATTTTCCTCATTTCCAAATATCAGCAATTCATTTCTGAATCAACATGGAAAATATACGTTGAGAGTTCCGGCACGTACAATAGCAATTTTATATAAAAAACATGATGAAGTACTAGATAATTACCTGCAAGTAGTGATTTGAAGAGAAAAAAAAATAAATTATATAAATACGAATGCTAGGTGTGTTCTAACTGTACGAGAACATTACTTTCAATTTATTTTGCACTAATATTTGTTGGATGAAATCGATACAGATACTGAAGCTATTCTATCAATTATTTCCATTTCAGCATTGCTATTTTTCAGGTAGTGAAAAAAAAATTGTTATTCAATTATTCTTTAAATTTGTCGCAATAACTGTTCAATTTGAACCAAATCTTAATGAACAAACGTGCGAGCAGAAGAGACCCGTCACCACAGTTGTGTTTTTTCTTAATTCTCAACCTCCTTTTTCCATGCCTAAGAGAAGAATGAAACTTAAAAACCTGCAAAAACGCATGAAATTTTTAAATTAATATTGAGGCGGTGACGAAAAACAATGAAAATCGCCAAACCAGAAAAAATACCTCCTAAATGTTTGAATTTTTTACCTAAAATTTGAGGCGGTGGAATAAATCAATTCAGTGTGCACTTTTCTAAGATCAGTTTGATCCTCGTACCAAATTTCAACCCGCGGAAACTATGCACGTGCTAAAAACCTTAAAAATATATCTACATTAAAATGGCAGTTAAGTAAAATAATTGAAAGAAGTACGGTGCACTCCCCTAACATCAGCTCAATCTACGTTCAACCATTTAACTCAATCTGGATGAGCTGTGAATGTGTGCAATTCCTCAAACACCACGAGAAATGAAAACTCTACACAAAATTCACTGGTAAGAGAAATAGTATATTATGCACAAAATAATGCCCATTTTGCACGAGTATGAAATTTGCGCGAGCAAGTGCTGCAATTCATACGAGTGCAAAATGGCCATTTTGTTGGGAGTTGCATACTATACTTTTTCTATGACAACATATCGTTCACGTTTGATCGTGATACATTGCAAAAACTTTGAAACTACGAAATTACTCATTACCTACTGAAACTTTGATAGAAACGATATGCTGACATTTCATCAATTTGTCGCTGGACGTCATAATTTGACAAGCCGTAGTCGTCGTGATTTTAGAGTGAACCTAGAACTAACAGAAAATATTCCATTTCGAATTTGCTGCTCAGCAACTTGCCTACCAACCGATTGAAAAATGAAATTCTGTACAAAATGTGCTTATTTATGATTGAAGTTACGGTTATAAAATGAACATTTATCGAGGTTGTCGTAGGAAAAAAAGTTTATGTTATCAAAAGGCACTATTCAGGATGAACTAAAATCAACACAAATTTTCAACTCTATACTTCAATTGGGAGGGTGTTTGGAGTGCATATATCCTGATTTTTAGTTCCATGCGCACTCCAAAAGGCCACGGGAGGTTGAATTTCAGATGAAGTGTAGTTAATTAATTACCACATTCACCGCTTTGGAACTGTTGCCACTCTTTCGTCCAAAGTTATACGATGCCCAAATTTGGACAAAATTCGCCCAAAGTTTTGATGTATATCAAGAATTTCCCCTTTTATCAAATTTCAGCTCATTTGATCTGATCGTCCGCTGGGGATGCCAAAATATACCTATATAGATATATAGTTATATATATATATATATATATATATATATATATATATATATATATATATATATATTATATATATATATATATATATATATATATAGGGTGATTCATTAATATGTGTAAATATTTTAACAGGAAAATTTTGAGCTCAAAATATGAAGATCTAACCCAATTTTCTCATACAAAATATTTCTCCTTACGGATTTACAGGGTGTTTTATTTAGATTATTAAAAATGAAATTTGTTCATTACTCGAATGCTGCTCGATATTTCTTTATGATATTTGGCAGTAAGTTGAAGTAGTTTGGGACACATCAACTTATAGTAAAGAAGACTTTCTCGCTATCACCAGTGGCGTACGGCAGGGGCACGGGAAGAGTTCTTATTTCCTAAATTCTACGCCACTGGCAGAATTGTCATTTTAGTATAATTTTTCGATTCTCCAATTTTTTCTCTGTAAATAAGGCACTCTTGTTCCGTAACGCTAGAGCCACTATTTTTCGAGATATTTAACGTTGAACATATGGCTGCACAGTTCTTTTGATTTTTATGTAAGAGTCATGTCGGTGTTTTTTGTCATACGATTGGAGGTATTACTTGAAATAATCATTATTAGGCATTTTGTTTCAATTTATAATAATATTAACAAACAATTTAAAATAGAACAACTACAAAAATATCCAGCGCTACATAAGAAAGTCAAAATAAATACTTAATTATTAAGATATTCTTCACAATTTTTGGAAGAATATCAAGTTTATGAACAAAACTTAAAAACAATTAACAACAAATGTTCAATGTGATCTCCGTTAACCTCAATGAGATTATCCATTATTTCGCTAAACGATCTTCTAACTTTAAAAAATATGTTTGGCTGATTCGCAATAAAATTTGCGGAATTTATAATTTGCTGCCATAGTTCCTGGCAAGTATTTATCGTTTGGGATATTTTTGTAGTTGTTCTGTTTTAAATTGTTTGTTAATATATTTATAAATTGAAGAAAAATACCTAGTTATATTTATTTTACGTAATACATGCAATCGTATGACAAAAAACACCGACAGACTCGTACATAAAAATTAAAAGAATTGTGCAGCCATATGTTTAACGTTGAATATCTCGAAAAATAGTGGCTCTAGCGTTACGCAACAAGTGTGCTTTATTTACAGAGAAAATATTGGAGAATCGAAAAATTATACTAAAATGACAATTCTGCCAGTGGCGTAGAATTTAGGAAACAAGAACTCTTCCCGTGCCCCTGCCGTACGCCACTGGTGATAGCGAGAAAGTTTTCTTTACTAATATTTGATGTGTCCCAGAATACTTTAACTTACTGCCAAATATCATAAAGAAATATAGAGCAGCATTCAAGTAATGAACAAAATTCATTTTTAATAATCTAAATGAAACACCCTGTAAATCAGTAAGGAGAAATATTTTGTATGAGCAAATTGGGTTAGATCTTCATAATTTGAGCTCAAAATTTTCCTGTTAAAAAATTTACACTTATTAATGAATCACCCTGTATATATATATATATATATATATATATATATATATATATATATATATATATATATATATATATAGTATATATATATATATATATATATATATATATATATATTATATATATAT
>JARQZK010003682.1:355000-377500 GCA_030704885.1 Cynegetis impunctata | reverse complement strand
AGTATTTGTTTCTCTTGTAGTGTTCTTATGATGTTTGCTTTATTTTATAGCTAATTTACGTGTTAACCAGGTAGGTTAAGAGTTAAAGAGTAGCTTTAAGCTAATCTTCGCCTGCCTGGGCAAATGCTGTGTATACACATTTGTGGAAATAAAGTCATTTTATTATTATTATTATTATTATATACCTATATATATATATATATATATATATATATATATATATATATATATATATATATATATTTATATATATATATATATATATATATATATATATATATATATATATATATATGTATATATCTATATTCATATAAATAAATATAGGGGAGACTGGTACTTATATAGTGGGACATGGTCTAGAGTGGGCAAAGCTCTAAACAGCCATGTTTGTAATAATAGATCAACGATATGCAGTTTGTATAACATTGGTTTCGCTAATATCTACTGTAACCTCCATTTCAGTTTGAATCATTATTGAGCCACCTAAAGTTATATTATATCTCCAGTATTCATCATTATTACTTTCTGAATACTAACTTTTGAGTGTAACAGTTTGATTTGAATTGTTAAGAAGGCATCATCAAGTGTATATGTAATGGTTCATAGCAGCTACCAAAAATGAAGAGGAAGCATAAGGTAATATGAAAATATGAATATAGGTGAAAATGTTAATGAAACTCATACAACAAATATGGAAATGTCTCTAAAAGAGATGAAAGCGAGCGAAAAGACAGTAACAACTGCTGCAAGCATCTGTGAGGTGAGCATCTACAAATTTATACAAATTTAACAGAAACACTAAACATAGAAGAAAGGCGAAAAAATTGAGAAGAGATACTTGAAAAAATAAAAACTAGCAAAAAGTGTATAAAAAAAAGAGCAAACTGTTAAGAAATTATCGTGAAAGAGCCGCCTCTGAAACTTTTTATTTCATGTTTTCCTTTTCCACAATTGAGGATGAAGACAATTTTGAAAAAACAACCTCATATGCAACAACCTGAGTTGGAAGAAACTCGGATATCAAATACTCAGCTCAAATTTGCTTTCGATTTTGGAAATTATAATCTGCAATATTAATGGTTAACCCTGTCATATTATATGAAGTATTTTTCATTTTCAAAGTATACTTTTAATTTTAATACTATATTTCTGATTTTGAATATATATATATATGAATATATATATATATATATATATATATATATATATATATATATATATATATATATATATATATATATATATATATATATATATATATATATATATATATATATATATATATATATATATCTCCGTCATACTATCAATAAATAGAGAACGTAGTATTACACATTGGTGCTCACATTATCGCGATGAACGTAGATTCAAGACTGCATTAACAATATTCATTATACCACTTTACCACTTGTTTACTTCTGTACATTCATTTTGAAGGATATCGATGAATCAATTATTTGATGGAAATTCGTAAGAACATAAATCCTACACATGTATTTTGTCTAATTTTCACCTAATTTTCAATTAAAATATAACCGGTTTCGACGACAGTAATTCTCAAGTGAATGAAATACAAACAGATGTAGATATTTTTATTGTTTATTAAGTACGTTTTATATTTTCCACTAATAATAAGATTTATTTCTATCGAGTTACAATTTCAAAGAAAGACTGCCCGTAGAATACATTTGCTTGCATTTTGTGCAACATACAAGTTGTATCCATCCAACTGGTTGTGTCGCCACTGCTTTACGCTGCGTAATTAATTTACTCGTAGAAACCGCAACCGGTGAATCCTTGCTTACCTAGGCACCGACCGGTCCAGCAGGTTGGATTACTCCAGTGCCCCCTACGCGGAGTTCCAAGCGAATAGAATGTACACGAACAACAGCGCGGACTCTGAACGCGATGCTTCAACTTGGAAGTGAGTTGCCGGGGCCCCCCTTCCCTTCCGATGGTCGACACACCTTCACTAGGTGAAACAGCCATGCTATATTTGACTTTAGTTTAGTAACTCTTTAGACTTATTATAATAACAACCTGCGGTCGTTAAAAATCGCGACCTTACTTCGTCATCAACCCGCCCACACATCCGTAACCGTCGCGATAACTCAAATTCGTGTTGAATTACAACAAGGTTACAAGTGTAAGATGTAAGTCACAGGTGGATGAAATAGTCTAAAAACAAGGATATCGATTTCAAGTCATCGTTATTTGCCGCGTGTGCTTTCGCCGTCATGCGCTTTAGTTTGTGTGCGTTTCTTTGTGTACCGTCATAATATTCTGTGATGTTCTGTTCAAGTTCTAAAATGTTATTTTTGTGATATGGCGGAGCCTAAGCCACTATATTCGACATGCGTAGCTGTCTTGGGATTTGTTTGCTTGGTTCTTGGCGCTACTGCTCTTTTCATTCCGGTCTGGGGATATTTTGACACAGCTAACGGTAAGTTGAGGGTCTTTCCGTTCTTCTTTCGTTGGATGGCGGGACTTTCTCATGGTCGCTTGGGATTTTAAATGCTTGCATTTAAATAGTTCTCTGATAACGGTTTTATTTTACAGTATATGTAATTCGTCTTCGCATTTGAGATTGAGAGAAAAATTACTATTGCTTAAGCGACGAATCAGCTTTCTTGAAGTAACTCGATACTTGCTACGTCTGCAGTCATAAGAGCAATCATTAAAATGACGTTCACTCTCTAGAATTCTAGGCATTCTTGTATTTGATTTTGTCATAGAATAATTAGAGATGTGTTCATATAATGGTACCACTCTGATCATACTAGACATGTTTAACTTTTAGTACGTACGGAAAATTAGAATTTATTGTTGTTGTTCACTATTTTTGACGGTAAATCGAGAAAAGAAACAGTTTTCAAAAGTTGTCCAATTTTTTTAGAATTAAGACAGCGTTGTCGATATATTTCATGATTGATATAGGTACTCCATCGCCAAATTATTTTCATTTTGAAAGTATTTATAATTTATTGTTGTTTTTTCTCACGTTACAAAACAATCAGAAATGCATATTCAAATTTGAATCCTGAAGTCGTTTTAATATCTAATAGAAGTAATAGCCACTGGAGTGACTTAATGACATGTGATTTGAAGACTACTCTAAATAGGTATACGCGAGGGTATACGTCTTTTAAAGAGCTCAAACCAAAATAAGTAATAACAGTTCATACTAGCCTATATTCACATATTGATGGAATATGTAATGGCTACTGATAAGTGATATCACATAAAGAAAAACTCTACATAAATGAGCAATACCTGTTTCTTTCACTGCATCTGAAGGAGATAGCGTGTACGTAAACACAGAATCTCTGGGATGCCCAAGGTTCTAAATAAGGCATTCAATTATTGCCTTATTATAATTTTATTATATGAACTATTCACCTAGAGTTAATTATTCCCGTATCATGTATTTCATGACGTTTCAGCGAGCGTTTCAGATATTGAAAGTGTTATTCACGCTTTTATCAGTTTCATGTGTTCATTGGAAAATGATACCATTTTAATTTCCACTGGCGATTACAAAAACCGTGAATGCCGGAAAGAACTTTAAGATTATGTCAAAAGCCACGGAATCATAGTTTTCTATATATCTTCACTGAGATTATTCATATCTATATTCATTTGTTAAAAAAAAAAACAAAAGTTATCTACTGTTTTGACAAAGATACCATCTCTCGGAAGGCAATGGCAAAACACCGGGAACACCTCGCTATAAAGACGTTCGGAACCGTCGTAAAACTGTTGGTCCCTTCTATTCGTGTATCACTTTATCACGCACAACACGAATAGTGTTAGAGAGGTCCCCTTCCGCCCGAAACCGAGTACGGCACTGGAAGAAGACAAAGATACCAATCTTGTAACAAAACGTTGAAAAATAGAAAACCGACTTTATCGAACTGTTACCATTTTGTGCTGACTTTCGTGACTTTATAAAAACTATTGGAATATACTTATTTGGTGGTGAATTGAAAGGTCAAAAAACAAACAACTGTGTTCCATGTTGGGGCTGTGGCTGCTTGTCTGCTCTTTGACTTTTCAATTTTTAAAATATTCATAAAAGCCAAAATAATTATATATATATATATATATATATATATATATATATATATATATATATATATATATATATATATATATATATATATATATATATATATATATATATATATATATATATATATATATATATATATATATATATGTGAATATATACATAATATAATATTCATGAAATATGCATTTTTTTTATACTCTAGCGGTTTTCATAAAAAATTCTTTGTATAACACCCTGCATAACCTTCTTCCCCATTACGTAATTTTATAGTTATTGCACTGAAACTATTCTCAAAGATTATGCATGTTATCTACCCTTGCATCTGCCATGTGTGGTTGGAAGGTGTGCTTCCGGATATATCAGGTGCACAACAAAAACCTATCAAACTTTCCTTCTGTGATGCTCTTGTAGTTAAAGTGTTAGTGTCAGTTCAGGGCAGTTAACACAAAATTTGTTATATGTTTTTGATTTCAAATATCATTTAAGATATCTGGTAAATTAGATAGTTAAAGATCATAAGCTAGAAATGAAAAA
Source organism: Cynegetis impunctata (assembly GCA_030704885.1). NCBI lineage: Eukaryota > Metazoa > Arthropoda > Insecta > Coleoptera > Coccinellidae > Cynegetis > Cynegetis impunctata. The sequence goes on along the minus strand of JARQZK010003682.1, from coordinate 372,891 downwards.
TTTGATATTGATGCAGTTAATTGACTGACTCCTTTCTTTTGGTTTCAGGCGTTCCTAGTTTAAAATTTAGTTTTTTCTTCCTCATTATACATCAACACATGTTTGAAATTCTATAAAAGATTAATATTATATATATATATATATATATATATTTATATATATATATATATATATATATATATATATATATATAATATAATATATATATATATATATATATATAAATATATATATATAAATATATATATATGTATATATATATATATATATATATATATATATATATATATATATATATATATATATAAATATATATATATATATATATATATATATATATATATATATATATATATATATTATATATATATATATTATTTTTCATTTCTTCAGCAAATTTTAAGTATGTTTTAGGTACCATGTCCTACACCTTAATTCAATTGTTCCCCAAAAACAGTGCTAGAATGTGATTTGTTTAGAAAAATTATCACAGTGCAGTTGAAAATGAAACTTATTATATCAAATGCTGAAAATATCTTCCATCAACCTATTGGCCCTATCCCAGGGTATACTTAAATTACCGAAAAATATTATTGACAATTGAAGCTTGTATCAATTTCATTTCGTCAGGTATCCTAGTTTTCAAGCCTTCGAAACAAGTTGTTTGATCGACTTAGACTCCAGATTTAAGATACACTCACAAGAAAAATTTTTAATAGTGTCAAATTCGGCTACCTGGAACTCCTCTGCCAATCCTCCATTCAAATGGATCCGCCCAAAACATAAGCTTTCTGTGGGTATTGCGAGTGGAATTCTATTTACAACTTGGCATTTAGCTGAGATTTTCATTAGCCCAATTTTCAAAATTTTGCTGTTTACATGCCAATTCAGATAGGATATTACTTTTCCGAAAGAACAATTTCTTTCGAAAAATTTCGTTGAGCAAAACCTATTATGTTCTGAAATATTTCAAGGTGGATATTCTGCTGATCTTATTTCGTGAAGCAATATTATGGCTCGCGTTGAGGCTATTTTCTTGAATTACTAATGAAATGTGCTTCGATTTTTCTTCTGAAGTGCAGGTTGTACTTTGTCATATTTGTATCTAACGAGAAAAAATTTTGGTTTCTATACCATAACGTAGCAAAATTCCTTTCGGTTGCGCTTTTTGTCTCCATAACTAATCATTTGCAAAATATGTATCTGATTCTTTTCATTAAGACGTGGTATTTTTTTAAATGAATTGTAAAACTGTTCGATATAAGTCAGTCATCAACCATCAACTCAGTTTAATTCAAAAAATCTTTAAGAAACATTAATTTGCATTTTATTTGGTAACAATTGACATTATGTTTATAACATGGTACAGGATCTTCCAATTTGTTGTAGAATTGAAAAATGAAAAAAACAGTTGTTTTTATTGGAGAATGAAAGTTATCTGCAATAATTAAAGCTTGGTCCACCATGTTTAAAGGAAATTATCATTGAAAAACTATCTGAAATTAAAAATTGACGGACGTCTAAATTAATAATGGATATATTTCGCGTCTTCACTGTAAATTGTTATGATGTGGTATAAGTATCATCAAAATCAACGTAAGGACTTGCTGTTTCCAGATTTTGTGGAATATCAAAAAGGATGTCACATTTTTTCAAAATTGTGGATATCCACATCAGGAGGTGTGGATATATCTTTAGAAAAACATTCATTGAACAGAGATATTTCTTCTTAATTGAAATTTTCATCGATCTTTCCATGTGCAACTTGCTCATCACCAATAAAAGTCGTATCAAAATTAAGATTATTCTTGTGGACATCTGCTTGTCAGTTTTGAGGTATATTGTATACTTTCAGTTCGTTCCAACTTCTTTCATGAGTAGTATCGCCTATCACTAAATTCCTAATCTATTGTTTCATCAGTTAAGGCGCTCTAGCAATTTTTTTCTATTTGACTATCTAATTGATACAAATGGTGTCCGAAAATGAGAATCAATTTCCCAATCAATCAGAATGAATTCAGATCACCAATGTCAAAATAAGTTTTTCAATACTTTTGCAGATATAGAAAATAAATTTGGCTATTTCAATTATCTGTCAAAATAGGCAATACCTCTTCTGTAACATTTGTTTTTTCTTATTGATTTTGAAGTTGAGAAAGTGTAGGTCAAACAATTATTGAATATGAGAGACTGTTGAGAACTACTTACTACTATTTTCGATTGACAGATTACACAAGAAATGGGACAAGATACACTATTGCATGGATCTAATGAAATTTGTATTTGCAGTTGTTTAAACTTAGAAATAAAAACTTTTTGGTTTTACACGCGCCTTGTGGAGAAGAGGTTGATTGACCGGCTGTGAAGCAGGGGTTCGTTGGTTCAAATCCTGGGTTAGGTATGGATGTTTGTGTATATTGTTGAACTTCAGTGGTTCAATTAAATAATTGGTAGCTGGGTAATGTACAGTGTTTACAAGTACATAAGCCGTTCGGAACTGGCGTTAAACAGTAGGTCCATAGAGTAAAACTTCAGTTTCTTATAGCCCAGTAAAAATTTGAATTTTTGAATGCGTTCGCTGAATAAAGACTCATAATATTTGGGATAATCGCTTTTAAGAATCAGTTCAGGTAAATCATCTCGAACAAATGTATTCATCTGGATCATCTCCCTCTTTTAATGCTCCCAAAGCGAAAGCATTGTCTATTCCTTGTATTTTCAAAATACTTACTTTTGTTGAATTGTATTACCAAAATATTTCCGAACAATATCCCAAAAATGTTCCGGATTCATTTTCGACATTTTCTATTCAAGTTTAAAGAACTTTTTGTTTCTCTTGTACTTGAATACGTTTCCTAGTTAGAGTATTCCCCGAAAGGTTTGAGGTTTCAGTCCAATGTTCCCTAGCATTCAGTGTGTACGCGATAACGAACTAAAGAGAATAAAATATCAGAAATATTATGGAAGTTTTCGAAATATTACGAAATAAATGCGGAAATTCCAGAAAAGTCCACGAATTGATAATAAAATTCCGAAAAATTTTCATGAAATTAGAAAAAATTGCAGAAAATTGCAAAAAATTGCATGAATTTGCAGAAAATTGCAAAAATTTTGCATAAAAATCCTGGTCGTTGTACACCGAAATTGCATCGCAGATATATATATATATATATATATATATATATATATATATATATATATATATATATATATATATATATATATATATATATATATATATAAAGTTAAATATATATATATATATATATATATATATATATATATATATAGGGGAAGGCGGGGCGGAATGAGAAGTATCGATATCTCGGAGCATTATGCACTAAAACTTATTGCACTCGGTGGAAGAACTTCGACTTTATCAATCGTTTGTCCGAGCTAGACGTAACAAATACTTAAACAGTGTATGTTGTGTTCTCACAATTTCCTCATTTTCACAAGTCATTTTATAGATATCGGGTGATTTTATTGTAAGGTAAGTCATTTTATATTGATTGCAGTTGATTGAAAATTGGATGGTATGCAAACTTATGAATGTTTTTTAGAATAACGTAGGTACACATGGCCACAAGAGACCATTCCATAACCTCACAATTTAATGTTTAAACAAACCGTGCGTCTGGGGCGGAATGAGACTGGGCAGAATAAGACGTGTCCCATTCTGCCCATTCAGGTCTAGTTTTGACTGTGATTTTTGTTAATTTCGTATGGTTCGTAACTATATTAGAAAAACCAATAGGAAGGAGTGGTCCCTTGACGCTATGGAGCAGGCAATATCTGCAGTTATGAATGGAGAACTGGGTTTTTGTGTGTGAACTGTGTGTCACTTAGCAGAGAACATATATTGTAGAAAATATTTTTAATTTACCAATATTAACCCATTTTTATGTGAGTTATGCAACACCTAGATAGGAAACATCTGATAAATATTTTTCTTTCACTTTTTGTATTATTTACAACTATCAACTCACCGTATCAACTAATACTCATTCCGCCCCACGTGCGGGGAAGAATGAGAAAATTTCAATATTTTAAATATATCAAGTTAACTATCACCTTTTGCTATTTTCTTCATGTTTGATTTTTCACAATGATGCAGTACACTATCATCTATTATTACATGAATTTTTTAAATTTTTCTTGATATTTAAAATTTTCAAAATGACTTTGAAGGTATATATATATATATATATATATATATATATATATATATATATATATATATATATATATATATATATATATATATATATATATATATATATATATATATATATATATATATATATATATATATATATATATATATATATATATATATATATATATATATATACATATATATAAACCTGCATATATCTTTTTGATGAAGCTTTTAAAATATAAGTCAATATGTTACAGAGTGAGAACAATTATCAAAACAAGTTCATATAGTTGTTCTCAAGTTCATGTAGTCCCCAAGCAAATCAATTAAGCTATTTTTCACATCTTGCCTCCTATTGTTATGCATATTTTGGTATTGAATGTTTCAGCATTATGTCCTGAGGATTACAAAGGAGTGTTTGTTCATTTAATTTCTTTGCGAAGGTGCGGCTGTTCACATTATGCGCGAACTGTTGAATGTCGACAGAGGCGTCGACTAATGTTGCTTCTCGTGAATCCTTAATTTTCACCCTTTGTAGAAAAGGTACAGAAAGATGTAACTTATTGTAAATATTATATTTATGTGAAGTTATTTCAAATATGGCATAGAGTTCATCGTGAAATATAAGTAGAACAGCAAAGCTGTTCAGTTCCTTGGAAATCTAAAAAGAGCTTCTCCATAGCCCAGTCGATTCCACATTTTTTCATTTCAATGCATCTTATAACTACTTGAATCTCTCTAATACGAAAAAGTGAACGAATGCCGACCCACTTCCTTGAGATTTCATCTCCTGAAGTTGAATGCAATATCTCGCTGTGCATTCTTCAATATATTCTTTTATATCTTCAGCTACTGCAGAAATACATCACAATATATTTCTAGTGTATTACAGTTTATCGTCAAAGATTTCAGCCATATGACTTCCAGATATTTGGTCATGATTTGAATTTTGAATGACTATAATTTTATATGATTTCGCTGTTGAAAAATGTTTAATTAATATTTTGTAATGTCTTGTCGAGTGTCTTGTCAATAATTATCTTCGCGAATTCAAAAATTTCAGTGAAATATACCAAATTTCATTATATTCTTTCCAACTGATTCTGAAGCAAATTAAGCTTCGGTTTTACAATAGAATAACAACTAACCTGGTATGAGAAATTTCAATATCTCAAATTATTCATTGCAGTCAAATACTATAAGAAAATTTTTTCGAACGAACCGAAGTACACTAAAATGGCTTTAAACAATATTTCAAATAGCTGCCTTGTACTTGAATGAATCAGGGTAGTAGTGAAATTTGTGGGTGAAACAATCTAAAGGGAATTCGGATGCAATTTAATCTACATAAAACAGTTGAAAGTTCTGATTTTGGACTTTTATAGGCAATCCATTTCAGTTAAAAAAGCATTATAGAAATAAAATTCATTAGAAAACTTGCAAACTTACACATTTTTCATTTCGAATTATACAGTAGGTATTTAATACTATATTAAACAACAAGGTTCGAAAACGACTCTTTGCACAAGAGCCAGAAAAATTGATGGACTGAGTCGAAGGCGAGGTCCGCATGTCGAGTGAGCGTGTAAAGAGGTTTTCAAACGAGTTTTTTACGATACTTTTCATACGACTGCTTCTAATTTTTTTCGTGAAACTCGTTTTTACTAAGAAAACTGCTAAAACTAATAAAATGACTCAGTTTCATACCTGCTTCTTGATGTTCTTGGCCGGAAATCGGATCTTATGAGGCTTGCTCTTTGCAAATTTTTCGCATAATACGAAATTTTCTTCAACAAACTTTGGAAGCAACAGTTTTTTGAAATAATCAATCAACAATACAATAGATATGTGATGATTTCTCTGGAATTCAGCCAGCTTGAAACATTGCAATTAGGAGAGTACCAAGAAAAAATGACATTGAATGAGAGATGCGTGCGCAAAGATGACATATCCGTGGGTAAAGTGATTTGCACACGGCGTATGCAAAGTACCGCTTCCGGAGTTTTTCATGCGCAAAACCTCATTTTCTGAGTCGTTTAAAAAATATGTTAAGGTAGGTATCTAGCGTGTTTTTCGCGGTAAGGATTCAAAACGAAATTGGAACTAGTTCATCCATAACGAATATAGGATTGATAAAATACGCATTCTTGATAATTTTGAATCTCGAACGATTTTAAAACTGGTTAATCGAAATTGAAAAATAGTTCTCAACAAATGTGACTTGCGCTGTCACGATTGTTTGGTTCTTCTTCTTGAAGAAGAAGAATTTTTTCGGTTTTTAGCTGCTCTTATCAATGCATGGGTACTCATATTAGTCCAATCAAAAATGATATTTTTGAGCCAGGAGCATCTTCTTCCACCTCGTCCCCTTTTTCCATCGATCTTCCCTTCCATGATGAGCAGCAGAACGTTGTATTTATCATGTCGGTTTAGGTGTCCCAGGTATGCTGTTTTCCTTTCTCTTATATTTGTTAGCAATTGCTTTTCTTTGTGCATTCTTCTCAGTACCCCTTCGTTTGATATGTGATCTGTCCACGGTATGCTACCCGTGACAGAAACGCTTTTGTATTACCTTATTTAAAGTTCAGAATAGGTAGAAGATCTACATTATATTTGGGGTAAGTTTTCAATAGATTGGACTGTAGTATTGTAAATGCCCAATCTATTTCCATTTTTAGGGCTAAGTTGAAACAGTTTCTAATTGATAAGTGTTACTATACTATAGGCAAATTTTTGTCATGACTTTTTCCATAATGTAACTATTCATTCAACGGAAATAAAGCTATTATAATGCGCAGCATTCTTCTGAATATCCAGAGTTCGAACGCGTTTAATCTCTTTTCTGTATTAGCCTTGAGTGTCCAGGTCTCGACGCCGTATAGTAATACTGGATGTACCTACTTACCTATGTAACATTGCACGAATCTGTATCTTGTTGCCAGTTGTAGACTGCGGTTGCTGTTTCATTTTAAGAAAAGACGGTTTTGCTAGTTCTTTTCTTGTTTTTATCTCCAGGTCCGGGTCTCCATCTTCCGTCAACCAGCAGCCAAGGTGCTTGTGCTATAGGTGTTCTCCTGAATATCATGAACTTTGTTTTCTTGTTGTTTATTTTTATTCCGACTGCGTCTCCTTCTCGGGTTATTGCATCCATCAAGAACGAGAGGTCACAACCTTGTCTTACGCCTTTTTAATTGAAATAGCTTCGGTGTTTTCATTATCCACCTTATTGTGGCATTCTGATTCCAGTAGAGAGTTTTGTTGGGTTAGATTACGAAAAAAGTCTCGAAGTTACGGTTCTAGTTTTATTCATCGAACTGGTGGAAACAATTCAGAATTGATTCCGAAGTAAGAAGGTCGAGTTTATCCACGGACGCAGAACTGTAAACAAAAATTCAGAACTTTGTGATCCGCGCACGCCCTAATTCAAACTGCTCATGCGGAAAGTTCAAAAACAGTTTTGAATACTTACCACGAACAACGGTGATATTTGAGTATAATTAATGATAAAAATATCTATATTTTAAGCAGTAACCGGTACTTGGAAGGTGTAAGGAAAATTAGTTTATCAATTGAATTGAGTGATGTGATAAATAGTTCTACAGTTAAGCTTATTTTGTACACTTTTTTCCAGGAAAAAATTCAATATATACTGTGGATTGAAAGTATTCCACATACAGGGAAAAAAAATTTTAGTATAGAACAAGCGTTTCTGTTGTAGCTTCTTTAATGATAATAATAATATTGTGATATATTTCAACAGTAAAGAAATAAGTCAATTAAATACAATAAGTACCTGGAGATTTCGTATAAACTAGCACCTTCCTTAACTTTTTTATTTCTTATCTAACTGCAAAAATTAAAGAAATGACATATCACGCGCATATAGAGTCTAGAATTCGCTATGGTTTGATCTTTTGGGGAAATGCTAGTGAAGCCGATCGACTGTTTAGAATACAGAAAAGGTGTGTTAGGAATATTTTTAATCTCGGCTACAGAGATCATTGTAGAGAAATTTTTTCTGGTAAAAAAGTATTCACTTTGTATAGTCTTTTTATATATGAGACTATAATGTTTATAAAAAATAATCCGGACCTATTCCAGGAGAACATTAGAAATCACCGGCTTAACACAAGAAACATAGGCGACCTGAAAAGCGATCGCTTTAAATACACATACCTGCAAAAAAACGTGGTGCACAGTATTCTTGAAATATATAATAAATTTATTAAATCATTTGCAAATAATATAAGTGACCTCCCTCCAAGGCGGCTGAAGGGTAGGTTAAGGGAAATTCTCACTCAAAAGGCTTACTACGGGGTGCAGGAGTATTTGAACGACTCTTTCTAAGTTTTTAGTTGTTATGTCCACATATACATGTAATTTTGTGTTTTATTTTGGTTTTTTGTTGTTCTAAAATTGTATAATTTTCACTTTTAATTTTAATTTTAAATCTAACTCTGACGTGTTCTACACCTATATGGTTAACTCTAGTGTATTATGTACTTGGTGAACAAATAAATGATTTCTTTATCTTCTTCTTCTCATAAAACGAAAATTTTTTCCCCTCTAAATATGCCTTTTGGGATTCGGTAACTATATGAACAACTCGTGAAAATAACTGATAAAAGTTCCCAACAGAAGCGTAGAGGGAGAAAATTATTCTGTCATATAGAGGGGTAGTAATTTGGAGAAATGGGTTGAAAAAATTCTAAAAACATATAATTTGGAAAGTACACTATCGACAGGCACTCGTAAAAATGACGATATATTATATGCAGTAGCGTAAAGTGAAAAAAGTATTCTTTCATATAAAGGGGTAGTAATTTGGAGAAATGGATTGAACAAATTACGGAAGTATATAATTCGGTAAGTATGTAATTATAACTACATATTCGGAACTGAAATTTATCAAAATGTTTCATACAGTAGTGCAGATGTTGAAAACATTCAAATATTTTGAAAGGTTGAATTACGAAAAATTGTACGGGAGAAATACCAACTTCTAATAACCTTTGGATTCCATTATATTCTATTAAGTTATTTGCATAATCATTATAATACATAATGCTCAAATTTCATTTGCCAAAAATCATATTTTTTTATTATAAAAGTTTTCTTTCCATTACAATTCGCAGATCCAGCAGATGCGTGACGTGCGTGCGCGCTTTAGGCAAACTCGTGACTGGAACCGGTGGCCACTCTCACACACGTAAACATTTTCTCTGTATGTCAGTTCTTTAATTTTTCCATACGATAAGAAATAAAAAAGTTTAGGAGGGTGCTAGTTTATAAGAAGTCACCTGGTACATAAAGCATTGCATCCTCGATTGCATCAAACCAAACGAAAATAAAAGCGTTTCCTAAGTTTAGTAATTCAAATATTCAGCTAATGTGTAGTGTTCAATCCCATTTCGTCATACCTACTATTATTGCGAAATAATAAAAATTTCAATGCGTTGCTAAACGCTATTTATGAGAGTCTACGGACTTGAAATACAGGTCACTTTAAGGGTAATTTCGATCGGCAAATCATACTGAGAACCAATTGGCTTATTCGGAATTGATTTAGGTCGGGGATACTTGAATTACATCGTTAAAATGTAGACATTTGATATCGTTAAATATTTATCGCTTGGCAGTAATGATGTGAGAACCAATTCACATCCACTAGACGAAGCCATATCATTTCATTTGCAATCGGATAATTCTACACTAATCCCGATTTTCATCCCCCTTGAACTCTTTCACTCCCTTCAAGGTGATAAAATAAAGTAACAGTAAAATAAATATCTGATGCATCTACATTCAAATTTTCTTACTATTTGTAGGAGAATTATGGTACACTCAAATAATATTTCCTCTTGATATATGCTGTTAAGGATTCATAAATATGAATTATTATTATTTGTATTATTTATGCCTTTTGAATGTGGATGAATCATATACACACACACACACACACACACACACGCACACACACACACACACACACACACACACATATATATATATATATATATATATATATATATATATATATATATATATATATATATATATATATATATATATATATATATATATATATATATATATATATATACTTATAAATACTCATATATAAATCAAATATTGTAATTTGTTAAATACTGAAATATACTCAAAATGTGGTTAATGATTATTCTCTATTAATAAACTCACCATATTAGAAAAGAAATAAATATTTTTGCATGATCAGTCATTTTTGACGGCTTACAATGTCTGTTCCCATGACAGTAAGTTACATTTACTGATGCCAGAACGGTAAGTGATTAGTTACCGTTCTGGCATCAGTGAATTAAGCTATGAGTATAAAAACTTCAAATTGCAAATTATTTATTATTTATTAGGTAGGTAGTTTAAAAAATAAATTAACAAATCATTCATTTATATTGAAGTTTATAGTGCAGTTTGTTAAATTACTTGAAGAAATTTCAATTGTTTGTGCTGTATTTGCATTGTTAAATGAAACTGAAGTTGCATTTGAATCATTATTATGCAAAATTTTATCGGCAAATTCAATTTTGTTCTGAATCTTCTACATAACTTTCGGCCACTGTAGAGGAACGCCAACCTCCATGTTTCTTTAATCCGAGAACATCAACACCAGTCCTCCTAAACGAGTGACCAGTATACTTCTCAGGATTCGGTAATTTTAAATATCCGGCGATTTTCAAAGGCCAGCCTCCAATTCTTCCTTTCCCAACAACCTGAGATGTACATTTTCCATTGCGATATAGCAGGAACAAGTGGTCTGATTTCACTTGTGGTGGACGTAGCTGGATATAATGACGCAAAATTTGCAAATATGGTATTTTTTCGTCGGGTTTGTTAATAACAGTAAAGGTGCGCTGGATATTTCTTTTTGTATTGGGTAATTTTACAATGAATAAACCTTGTTGTTCTTGAATATCATTCATGGTAATGTTGTACAATTCTTCCCTTCTACAGGCACCAGACACACCCAATATCATTGCTACCTAAAAACACTATTCTTTATGAAAGACTTTATGGGTAATCTAATTAGTATAAATTACCTTGTGAATTGAAAATTCCTCATCTGGTGCTTCCATTAGAAATTTTGATAAAAATGCTAGCCTTCTTAGGCCTATAGCCAACATTTTTTTTTTAGATAGGCAATCAGAGTTGCGAACTTGGAAATATCATCATATAGGAATGATTTTATCATGGAATATTCAGCCCACAAACTGCCAGGGGCCTTCAGCTGCGCATTTCTTTGGACAAAATATGCCAATAAACTTTTTTCATCAATATTAGCATTTTTATCTTGACACCACTTTCTGAAAATACTATACGTGTTCTCGTAACATTTTTTCGATTTCTCTGGGATAATCGCCGAAAACCCTTCTTGTCATGCATTCTCCAACTCATGGTTGGAGAATTTTATTGTTCTGATCGTGCAAAATAATTTATAAGCATGTCGAACGTTAAGGGTTACCGATCTCAGACAATAATGGTCTTCGATCGGTAAACAGCCCTTACCGTTCTCCATAATAATAATAATAATAAAAGAATTTATTCCCAACAGGTATACACCCAATTACAGAGAAAAATAATAATGATAATAAAAATATAAATGCTAACATATAAGAAAATTACTAGAATTCTATCAAAACCATAAGCAAATAATATACAATTCATAATGCCATGTACACAACAGAAATAAATTTTTAAAAAAAAACATCACTGATAGCGCATCAAAATATATATCACATCGATTAAAACACCTATCATAAACATTTCACATAAAATTGATAGGAGAACGTGACATAACATTTAATCTGCTGTGATCAACATAAAAAGTATTACTCCGTCTCAGACCAGGCCTTGGTACGCGGAGTTTTATCTTACTAAGAAGAAATGGTGAGTCAATTTTATTGTGCAGAATTTTGTACAGCAACGTTAGAGCAAAACACTCACGTCTCAACTGTAACACATCAATTCCAAGACTTACGGTTAGGACAGAGTGATCGAAGCCTCTCGGAGGGTATTGTCCATAACATCTGAAATACATATATTTCAAACACTTTCTCTGAACAGCCCCCAAGTGTACCACAGAATTATTGTACAGAGAAGACCAGATTACAGAGGCATATACTAACTTACTACGAATAGTATAACGTTTTCATCGTGCCGAGGTTAACAAAGTTGTTCCAGTTTCTGACAAAATAACCCAGCGTTCTAGTTGCAGATGCCGTGATACGACTTATGTGCTCTGAAAAAGACAGCTTATACTCAAAAACAACCCCTAGAACCTTCAACTCAACGCATCTATCTAGAATCTGACCATCCAATGTATAGCCGTGGTGAATCGGAGTCAATCTACGAGAAAACGACAGAACTTTACATTTACTGACATTAAGTTTTAGTCCGTTGTTGGAACACCATAAATTGACCGTATACAAAGATACTTGTAATCTAGCACAATCATGACGATCATTAATAACAGCGAATATTTTCAAATCATCAGCAAAGAGCAGATGCATACAGTCAAGTTGTAGAGACAGATCGTTAATGTATATAAGAAACAATAAAGGTCCCAAATTGGACCCCTGTGGCACACCGGATGAGGCACGATAGAGTGCAGATTCACAACCTTCATGTTAAACATATTGATAACAATCTGAAAAATATGATTGCATCAATAATAAAAACTGGGACGAAAAGCCAATAGAATGAAGTTTAGACATCATTATGCTATGATCGATCTGATCAAAGGCCTTCAGACAGAGACTGAGTAACACATGCCAATTAATCCATACTTAATATACTATAACTTATTATTAAATACTAAGTATCGCTAAAAACTAAAGTTCTGTATTCTCTCCATAAAAAATTGTCGTTGCAAAGTTAACAATTAAACGTAAGTGAGTATTAATACACTTCAATTAATTATATTAAAGATAAAATATAGTTAGACATACAATAAAGATGAAAAAAGTGAGTAATTTGCTCGGTAATTTGTTTAAGAAAAGCTAAGGAAATACTTCGTTTTCAATACTTATTTTATGCAATGTGAGCCATTTTTATTCAATATTTCCAATATTCTTTTTGTCACTTTATCAAGATCGAAAAATACTAAACCGAATTATTATTTACCACCACAGAAATGGTCATGATACCCGGTTTACAGAAATTGAGAAAGCACTACAGAAATAATAGAATTCTGTATCTAGATCCGAAATTGTAAAACGATATATATATATATTACAAAAAATGAATGAATGCTGATATTCTATAGCTTCATATTTTGATATAATATATTCAAAGGGGTATTTCCCCTTCGCGTTCTTCATTCATGAACGGCTAATAATATTATGAAAAAACTGAACTCGGCAGTATCATCTTATCGGTTTTTTTCAGCTAATAGTAAAAATATTATACACTGTACCGGGTGTCTGATTAAGAGAGGCACCCGGCTGTATCTCAGAAACTATTCGTCGTAGAGACTTACGGTGAAAAATTTTATAACCAAAGTGGCCAATAGAAAATCCTGGAAATTATTTTCAGGTTTCTAGGAGGCCGCCTGGAGGCGTAACCGCCATCTGAAACTTTTTTAAAGTGATTTTTTTCTGAAATACACCTTGTGAATATATCAAAAAAATAGTTTCTATTTCAAGCTGAGCTTTATTCGAGTAATTTTTATTTGACACTTTTTGACGTATCTATTGAAATGTAGTGATGGGGGTTGATTCAATGTTTTTTTGAATAAACAGCTGTAAATCCTGAACGACTGAACGGATTTTAATAAAGTTGATCTCTTTGAGAAAACCATTTATTGCTTCATGGAAACCGTCTTATCTGTGGTCTGTCAAATTTTTAGTTATGCCGGTAGAGAGCGTTTTTTTGACATAATAACAGAAAATTGCTCATTTCCCTGAAAAATTAAATGCAATAACATAACTCTTTTTCCAGAAAACCGTATTTCGATATCTTATTCCTATATTGAAGAAAGGAAATTTAGTTTTCATATGATTCAAAAAGACGCCATCCCACCGGAATTTATTTTTATTTATCTGTTTTCTTCCAAGAATTAATGAATAAATTTCATAATTTTACTATTTTCAAAAAATAGCATTCTTATTTCAAAATATTCAAAAAAAATCGAATGGGAGCATAATAACCAATGTAATAATATGCAAGCCCAATGTATTCAGAATAGGAAGAGCAGGCCATGGGGGAAAACATATGCCTTAAATCAACTTGTCAACAAATACTAAAATGATACACATAGTGGCAGTTTAATGAGTTTTTGTGGCACACAGACGTAAGGATTGAAAAAAATTAAAATTTCGTCATTGATTTTTGGAAAACGGCAAATAAATAAAAATGAATACAGGTGTAACGGCGTCTTTTTGAAATTATGAGATAACAAAATTTTTTTTTTCGATATTTTAGGCTGAGAATGAGATATCGAGATACAGTTTTCACTAGCCTATTTTGACATCATTACAATACATTTTTATGGAAAAAAGTAATGTTATTGTATTTAATTTTTTGGAGAAATTAGCAATTTTCTGTTATTTTATCAAAAAACGCAATCTACCGGCATAACTAAAAATTTGACAGATCACAGATAACATGGTTTTGATGAAGCAATAAATGCTTTTTCCAACGAGATCAACTTTGTGGAAATCCGTTCAGTCGTTTATTTAAAAAAATATTGAATTACCCCCCCACCACTACATTTCAATAGATACGTCAAAAAGTGTCAAATAAAAATTACTCGAATAAAGCCCAGCTTGAAATAGAAAATATTTTTTTGATATATTCACAGGGTGTATTTCAGAAAAAAATCACTTCAAAAATTTCAGATGACGGTTACGCCCCCTGACCATCTTAGAAACCTGAAAATAATTTTCAGGATTTTCTGTTGGCCACTTTGGTTATAAATTTTTTTACCGTAAGTCTCTACGACGAATAGTTTCAGAGATACAGCGGGGTGCCTCTCTTAATCAGACACCCGGTACACTACTAATTAATTATTTGAATTACTGATATACACAAACATCCTTATCTAACCCAGGATTCGAACCCAGCACGCCTGCTTAACCCTCTCGGTCACGAATTAAAACTATTGGAGCGAAAAATCTGAAATTTACTGTGATGAAACTTATGATTTTTTGAAAATTTTTGATGTTAAATTCAGATTTTCAAAATGCTCCGTTTGGGGGCACTATGGCATGTCCCCAATTGAGGACATCATGAGCTGATGGGCACTATGACATGTCCCCAATTGAGGACATCATGAGCTGATGGGCACTATGACATGTCCATAATTGAGGACATCATGAGCTGATGGAAGACAAAAAATTTTCAGAAATATGTTCAGAGGGTAAAATATTAATATGTTTTATTAAAATAACATTACAGGGTATGGTATTTCATGAATGGTCTATTTTCGAAGCACTAAAATGTATAAAATTTAACTTTTGCAGAAATAAAATAAAAGTGCTGTTATATTTACCTAGATGTTGCGTTTACCGCTAGCTCACAATGTCCTCAAATTAGGACACCACACTTTCAAAAATCGCTGATTACAATATGCACAAAAATCACCAAACACAATTACTTTGGAACAAGTCTACACTTATTGTGAACGTGAACAAACAGTTTTCAAACACGTGGTCTAACGAATATAACCAACAAAAAAAAAATGAACGCTACACTGCTGTCACAGCTACCCTACGGAAACCTATATTTCAAACGAATGAATTTTTTTTCCATCAGCTTGTAGATGGCAGCACATATATTCATTTGGAAGTATATGATGTCCACAACTGAGAACAATGTGACAGAGAAGTAAGAGCAAGCGGCACTTCATAGGAAAAAATCCAAAGTAGGTTGTCCTCAATTGAGGACAAGGTGAGCGAGAGGGTTAACGAATGGTCACGCTAACTCTGCTCCATCATTAAGTTGTTAACTACATAGTTTTATAGTTTGCAACTATTAAATCAAAAAGTTGGAATAGCCAAATTCCCAACAGGTTTTCCATTAATGATATAATTCTTCCTGATGTGGTTGAATTAGATTTGACCCATTATCCATAATTTCAGAAATTACTGTATCTTATTTCCAATTGAAATCTATTCAGATATTTTTTTTGAATGACAGATTTAGAATAGGTTTCAGTGAGTTATTAAATAATCGAAGCATAATCAAACAATGAAGAGGATGTATTGAAAAATTTTACTGAAATACATTAACCGTCCCAAGAAGACAGAGAAAAAGTGTTGCAGGGAAGTTCCTTTTATATAGGTAATTAGTATTATTACTAGCGAACACAATGGAATAAATTTAAAACATTAATTAAATGAAAGAAAAATTTGAATTATTCATATTTGACTTTATATATTACTCCCAGAGAAAATGGAAATTATTGAATACAATGATATTTGCAGGAGAGCAAAGTTTATTCAGAGTTTAGTATGACAAAAACAACTCTCGTTAGGGCTCTGTTCAATATAACATATTTTCTGATAAAAATATTACAACGAAAACATATAACAATAAATAACAATGCTATCAGAAATATATGTACCTATTACTATGCTTAATTATGAGGGATTTTAGTAATTCATTCTATAATCTGTGTATCTGTGTGTGTGTATACTTGAAAAACATTTCCTTTGATTATTCATTCTGATCCCTGATTATCATTATACAAATAGATAGTAGATAATTCGTAAAAATTCTGATTAATATTCTACGTCACAATCATAGCTGATTTTTAATAGATAACCAATTCTAATTTCAATATTGAATTTCTAAGACTATTTCTATACTTGAAAAAAAAATACATAGTTCTCGATTCACATTCTGAAACTGAATATGCATCCCGCATTGTAAGGATCTTCTTTCAAAACACGTATCAGTACGTATAAATGAATACGGGAGAAAAGTGAGTGTAGCTGCTTATATGCCACATTTTGTAAAACATAACACTCATGCGTTCGTTACTTACGTACGGTGGCTAGTATTTGCGAGGTCCCGTGTTCGAACCCCAGGGTCGACTTGTCTGCCATGAGTTTTTTGCTTGCATTTATTCACTAAGTATCTGGAGTTACGTCCGATAAGAAAGTTCGTTCCAATAATGTACATGTCTTATGGAGCAGAGGTAGAGTGAACATCTGTGAAGCAGGCGTGCTGGGTTTGAATCCTGGGTTAGGTATGGATGTTTCTGTATGTCGGTAAGTTTCAGTAGTTCAAACAATTTAAAAGTTGAGTAATGTACAATGTGCACAAGCCCACTGATCGTACAGAGTGACTAATAGGCGAGGGGTCTCTCACTGCGGAATTTTAGTGTACAAAATTTTGGAATTGAGAGGGAATTGAATGAATTGCGGGTGAATTACATGGAATTTGTCGGAATTATGATGAATTGGGTGGAATTGCAGAGGAATTGAGTGGGATTGCAGAGGAATTGAATGGAATTGAGCGAATGTGAACTATATTGAGCGGAATTGAACATGCGCAATAGACTGTTTTTTCTATTACGCATATAGTTTTGACATGCTTAACCTATACAAGTGCAACACTTTACTATAATATTGTGATCGAGATTGTGATTTAGAGTATATAAGATCACAATATGCTTATGCAATTATGGCTCAACCTTTGAATCCTCAAGTACCAACATTCTGCCTTGATGTGTTTGCTACCCATAATA
>JARQZK010003682.1:285000-350000 GCA_030704885.1 Cynegetis impunctata | reverse complement strand
TATATTCATTATTAATACATCTTAAGTTACATTATTATTGATGGTGTTTTATTATTAAAACCACATTTGATTATTAAAGAACATTATGATTTCTCATTAAACTCATGTATCTATAGTACTATATAAATGTTTTTCGTGAAATTTTGAATTTATTTTGTACGAAGTTCTTTCAGAAATTATCAAATGTCGAGTAAAAAATGAGTTGGATAAAGAATCTTCAATAAAAAGTTTCGAAATATATTTATTGATAATTGCCTATCATAACTGGCAGATTATAAACTTCCTCATAAATAGCTCGAATTAATAGTTTCATATCACTTAAATATATACAGTTGATTTGAACCTTGTATTTTACTAACCAAGTTGAATCAAATCAAAATAGATTAACAAAAATCAGTAAAGTTGACGATACCACGCCTCGAATTATCTTCATTTTCACCTACATAAAGCTTCACACTTTTACTCGAAACTAACATTGTTATAGGAAAAACTCAAAAAACTTTCAATTCTCTCATATAACTCGTTTTGAAAGTTGGTTCTGAGACGCCATGTTTGACGTTATCACCTAAGCTCCGCCTCCATGTCAGATCCCAATAACATTATTAATGAATAAAGTTTAAACTTTAAAATAAAACACACTTGGCTTAAGTGTAGGTACTGTATTCAGCAGTAAATTTGGACCGGTACAGATAGGCAGTTAGATAATTTCCTGAAATATATAAATGATGTCTACAACTCGATTCAATTTACAAAAGATGATGTAGAAAACGAAAACGGTACTTTGAATTTCTTAGACGTTCAGATTGCTAGGAGTTTGAGTTCTCTTGCTTTCAACATTTATAGAAAACCAAACTTTCAAGAAACTTTAATTCACAGCGACAGTAACCGACACATTAAAATAAAACTCAGTGCTTTTCATTCGTTCATACATAGGTTGTTCACTATTCCATTGTCGGAAACAAGTTTTCAAACCGAAGTTAAAGCAATTAAATTATTAGCCACCAATTACGGTTACAATGAAAGTCTTATCGATAAGCTCTTTGGGAAAAAACGAATAAAGAATCTGTTGCATTCAATATACCGCACGCAAACTATTAATAAAGTAAACAGTAAATTATGTGCCGGCGATTTTGAGTAGCAAAATTTGTAACAGACTATCGAGAAATAACGTTTAAACAATTCGTACAAATAAAAGAAACTTGAAGTCATTCTTGGTCAATAATAAAGAAAAATCTGAATAAGAGAATAAGAGAACACAGTGGTGTTTACAAAATATTTTGCGACGAATGTCCTGCTTTCTATATTGGACAAACAGGAAGGAATATAAACATTCGTGTTGAAGTACATGAAAAGTCAATTTTACAAAATAAAAATAACACTGGCTTCTCCGAACATTGTATAAAATATAATCATTCTTGGATTTCAATAAAACCCAATTGTTGCATTCAGGCCAGGCGCGGATCCAGAGGGGGGAACTTCTTGAAATAAGTTCAGCCCATAATAGTAAATTACCCCTTGTAAACGAACAAATTGATTTTCACGGATCACCTTTGCTTTTGTCTGATTTATAAAATAAGATGTAATACTCTCCTGTAGTCAGTCTTGATAATGAATTCATAACTCATGTAATGGAGGCTCCGTGGCTGAGCGGTATAGGTAACGCTATGCCGTCTTCGTTGACGGAGTTGGTGGGTTCGATTCCCACCGTGTTCCTGGGTGTTTGTATGCGTCCGGATTTAAGTGGTTCCCCTCATTATAGTAAATTGATGGCTAAATGTCCACGTTGACGAAGCCAAAATTGTACGGAGGTCGGGCGCGTGTGAGAGGGCTCACGTCCCACCTCTTTAAAAAAAAAAAATAACTCATGTCGACTACCCTTTACTGCTAAATACAGTATCTAAATATTTTAATATAGTGAAACTTAAGCCAAGTGTGTTTTATTTTAAAGTTTAACCTTTTTTCCTTATGATGTTTCACCACGTGATTTCAATCTCAAACATTATTAATTGTCAATTCAGTTATAAATTTATCACTGAAGTAGTCTAAACTTCCATACGAGACTCGGATACCTCGTCGGAGATTATTCAAAAAAAATGATAAGGTTCAATACGAATTTGAAAGCCTTAATAATTTTACCTAGATATTACCTCTTTTTAGTGACAACTTCAATGTAATTACTGGACTTCAATGAAATTGTCTATTATTTCGGTAAGACAATATTTTTTTTTTCTTTTTAACTCGAGGGACCTACAGTTTAACGCCGGTTCCGAACGGCCAATGGGGTTGTAAACTATGTACATTACCCAACAATATTTAATCATATATAACCACTAAATTTCGGACATACACAACACCAAAAGCGCGCGCGGTGGGACTCGAACCCACAGTCCTCGGTTTACAAACGGTATAAGGCCGTTCACCTTACCGCTGGTCTACCGAGGCCTCTGTAAGACAATATTAACAAGGTGAAATTGAATCAACTTCTTTTTGGGATTTAACCAAGTGATATGTTCTGAATAAATTCGAAATAAACTATTTCGCCGAAATCACACGAAATACGCTGATGCACTCATTTAATATCACCATCAATTTCCATTGAATTGAAATGAGTCATTGGAAATCATTATTATGTGTCTTATGTAAACCGCATCTTGTCATACAAATTAAAATTAAAATCAAATTAAGCAGTTTCAACAGAAGACACGAGTGAAGTATCATAATAAAAAAAAAAAAAATTTTCAATATGAGTTTATTACAATAATTATATTTGATGAAAGCGCAAATTGGAAAGGTTTAAAAAAAAACTTGAATGCACAAGAATGATATTCATAGTAACTAATAAGTTGTGTACTATTGATAACTTTTTACTAATGATTTCAGTACTCTCAACAATTGTGAAATTAAAATTTTTCTTCTGTTTGCTGCTAGCTGCTAATTCAAATCATGAGGATATTTATCTTATTTATGAGTTATCAAGACTTACTGCTACGGTTTCCTTTGTAATATTGTCCTTTTTGTTTTCCATTTGAAAGCAGCAATAAGGTTGTACTAAAAATAGCACATTCAGTTAATTGAGGCACGCGTAGAGTTACGCATTATTTTTTTCAACAGTTCATTTGAACGAATAAAGCATAAAACCAACAAAATGTGTTTGACATTTCTAAATATTGGGCCATTTATCACAGAAGAAAGTGTTTGCATGATTTTTATTGAATTCTTCAGTATCTATCGTAATTAATCCATGAATTTTTAATGGTGAATTAATTGGTTCAAATTCAACGCACATAGAAATCAAGAGGATTTCGTTTTCTTTGCAGAATAAAGAAGTAACCAACTTAAATGGGAATATCATACCTTGAACTTTCCATCCATAAAAGTATAGTATGTAGGATGTAGGTAATTTTTTTAATCCCTACTAGTATCTACAAACTGAAATATGAAACCCAGAAGTCCTACGAAACTCAGTTGGGTTTGTCCTCTAGTGAAACAGGATTAAAAGGAACCGAAACGTCGAGATGTTTCAAATATTTCACGCGGTTCATTCCGTGAACCAAGTTTTTCATATATATGTATATATATATATATATATATATATATATATATATATATATATATATATATATATATATATATATATATATATATATATATATATATATATATATATATATATATATATTATATATATATATATATATATATATATATATGCCAGCAGGAATTCTATTCCACGTACAAAGTTTTGCTTAGGTTTTTAGATCACTAAGGTCTTATGTACCTACAACTGAAATAGGTTTCCTAGCAAAATGTAATTATTAGCGTATATGAACGAAGACAAACATAAAATTATCTCAGCATTGTATATTCTTTCCATGTATAGTGGGTAATCTAGAAAGACGCTGTTAGAGGCAGTATCCACGAAAACTGATTCCATAGAGTTGAAAATATATCAGTTAGTAATTTTATCGTAATTAATCCATGAATTTTTAATGGTGAATTAATTGGTTCAAATTCAACGCACATAGAAATCAAGAGGATTTCGTTTTCTTTGCAGAATAAAGAAGTAACCAACTTAAATGGGAATATCATACCTTGAACTTTCCATCCATAAAAGTATAGTATGTAGGATGTAGGTAATTTTTTTAATCCCTACTAGTATCTACAAACTGAAATATGAAACCCAGAAGTCCTACGAAACTCAGTTGGGTTTGTCCTCTAGTGAAACAGGATTAAAATTTTTCCAACAGAAAATTTAACCCAAGGGTAGACAGCATAGAAGCGCATTGTGATGAGAAATTCCTCACCAACTATTTCGTAAATTGTATTCGATTCAAAATCTCATTTTCTGAGCAATTCAACATTATCTCACTTAACATTATATTTGTGCAATATGCATGTATCAAATATTTTTATAATTATGATACATTAAGGGAAACTGAACAACTTGTTCAAATTAACCTCGACGTAATTGCATGAAATTCCAAGAATAAATCACATTCACTAAGAATCAATAATAATAAACACAACATTCTAACGCAAATATAATCAACGTTTGACTTATTTATATACCAAATTTTACAAAAAAAATACATTGACGAAAAATTGAAAGCGGTAATACTTCTTCATCAGCGCACAAAAAAAATGTTTTATATCTGGAATACTTTATCCCAAAGGCTTTAGCCTTGTGATTATAAATGAATAGGTAAATAGTACGTGACGAACATTTATCGTACTCATAGAAGAAGCCGAGGGAAGTATAATAGTTCAAAATTATTCGTATTGGTGAAATTTATTTCGTTGTGACAGTATATAAGATAAACGCACCAGTTGTCGACACTGTACCTGTAGTCGACACCCATTGTAATTATTGGAAAAAATAACGTAACCATAGCAAACATCGGTTTCCCGAAATAACCAATGATAGCTCCGACTTTTTAGTGCACATTGCCATATTTATGCCATGGAAACGCACTAACATACAAGAATACAATTGAAGTTTTTCCAGCAACCTCGACTTTTTCCGCTAATAACCAGTGTTTGTTATGGTGTAGGTTAAGAAAAGCTAATTTTGTTGTGGTGTTGTTTAGTGGTATTTTTTGACTAAAAATGTTTTTATTGTGTTCTATTAACTAAGAAACCTTCGAAGCTGCAGCCCAGGTAAGTATATTGTGGTTATTTAAGTTTTTGACATATTTTTTGGCATGTGTCTAGTTCTGGTACACGAAAAATGCTATGTTCCTATAGTAGACAGGGGTGTCGAGGAAAGGAACATTTTTATAAGATAAAAACTCAGTGTGGTTTGAACGTTCAGCTCATTTGGTACAGATATGTATACGTAACTTTACTGTACGATAACTAGATCCAATATTCGTCAACCAATGTCGACTATTGGAACGGAGTGTGATCTTTGGTGTGGATCACACTCCGTTCCAATAGTCGACATGGGGTGACGAATATTGGATCTAGTTATCGTACAGGTGTGGTAATCTCCTATAGTCGACACGGTTGTCGAGGAAAAGAAAATATTTATGTGAAAAGAGCCCAATGTAACTGTAATGGTTTATTCATTCAATACGGATCAGAACAAATAACATTTGCCTTTTTTGTTATCGCCTTTCGAACTAACTTTGCTGAGGCCAGAACATTCTTCACAGCCATAAAACGAAAGAGAGAAATTCTACCTGCTGTGATAAAGTACTATAAAAGAAAAGAATGTAAGGAACAAGAAGAAGAAAGGCGTAAAGAAGAAAGGAAAAAAGCAAGAGATGCCAAGGACGAGTTAGCACGCAACAGAAGAAACTTAAGTTGATAAAGACAATACAACTATTGCCACCAGAGTCGTCTTCTTAGGATTTAGACAGGACTTCATACCGAAGATTCTGACTGGGAAGAGGTGTATTCTGAAAATACTAGCTTTGAAGACTTTATGAAGCAAGGAAGTTTTATATTATCAGAGTTTGAGAGTGGCAAAAGGAATGCATCTGTATTCATATACTTATGTATTATTCAAGCATTTGTTTCACGTGGAAACATATTAGTTATGGGTTGAAAAACTTTGACAGTCGAAGAAAAGAATTTGTAGCTGTTTCATATATTCCATTCGATCAGATAATCAGTAAAGTCGAGACTCCAGAACTGACTACACTTGGGGAAAGGGCCAGCTACCGATTTATCAATGCCTTAGCAATTAATGAACTATAAAAGTGACTTAAGAAAGCTGTTGTTACATTTGTGTTCTTAAAATCTTTCTATTTCATTTTACCTCTAAGATATTCAATTCACAAATGTGTTGAATATTTTATTATTGTATTCTGCTTTCAAAACATACATTTTTCTTGTTATATAATTTCTCATGATCAAAACTGATGTTATTTACATGTGTCGACTACTGGAGCATTTACAGTGTCAAGAACTGGAACATCCTTAATTTAGTGTGTCGAGCTTAGGGACATTTGCAGATATTTACAAAAAAAAATTTATTTTTTTGTTATTTGGTTTAAAATCATCCCAATTTCTGATTCGACGTAAAGCCTAAACTATGAAAATCCGGTAGACATGGTAGTTTTGATATGAACTTCAATTCTCTGGAATCTGTGCCAGAATGACTGATTTTTTTTTCTTAACGTGTCGACAACTGGTGCTCTTACCTTAGTAGTTGATTCTGCGACTCATCCTCATTGTGTCTTCCGTATCAGAGGATTTTGTTTGTTGTACTATTTTCATCTTCAAATTTTCAATCCAATGCTTGGCTACGCCGTTCTGATGAGGACCAAAGAGTCCGAAACACGTGTCAACGGCTGCTTCCATATAAACGTGCTATACCGATAATCTTACTCCACATCTTTAATGTTTTCCCATGACTAATTTCTTTGTTGTTAGATAAATAGTACCCTATTATTTTTATTTTCAAACATTACGTAGGTAAAGGTTTCTTTGGTTTCCCTTACCATCTAATGATAACAATTTTGAATGTTAATATTAGACTGAATAGCATATAATAAATAATTAGCAAGACAAAGCAGCCTTGTCTTTTCAAAAATTTTTTCAAATCAATAAATGTCAAAGAAATTCCAATTACGAATATCGTATTGAAACGTCAACTTTTTAATAAAATCGAGTTTTTTGCCTGTTATTGCTAATAATTATCAAGAGATTATATATATATATATATATATATATATATATATATATATATATATATATATATATATATATATATATATATATGTATGTTCAGAAAGATTTCCACGGTCAAAAGTATTTGAAAAACTTAGTTCACGGAATGAACCGCGTTAAAGATTTGAAAAATCTGGAAACACTTTCCATCCTAGACAAGAAACATCAAATATCCCCAGACAACCTATCCCTGATCAAACACTGCATGGCCAATACTTACTTCATCTTTCAAGGCAATTTCTTCAGACAAATCAAGGGAGCCCCAATGGGATCCCCTCTCTCCCCCGCCATAGCCAACATTTTCATGGAACATTTCGAAACCCAAGCTCTCTCGTCATTCGACCTTAAACCATCATGCTGGCTATGTTATGTAGACGATGTCTTTGCGATATGGCTCCATGGCGGAGACTCGTTGCTCCACTTCTTGAATCATTTGAATGGCATACATCCAAGTATCCAATTCACAATGGAAGTGGAAAACGATGGGTGTCTGCCATTCCTCGATGTCATGGTCAAAAAACTTCCAACCCAAGGCTTCTCCTATTCAGTTTATCGTAAACCCACCCATACAAACCGTTATCTGAACGCCCAGTCTCACCACCATCCTTCTCAACTTAACTCTGTAGTTAATACCCTAGTCTACCGCTCCATTCGACTATCTGACGACGAACACCGTGAATCAGAACTCAATACTCTAAAACATATATTATTACAGAACGGTTACAACACATATCAAATCAACAAGAACATACGCAAACACACAAACATCACCCCACCTCTTCCTCCTTCCAATCCCACTGAACAAGAATCTACACCTAAATTATTTCTTCCTTACATCAAAGGAGTAACAGATAAAATCGCAAGATCTCTCAAAAACACAAACATCAAAACAATATTCACCACTCAACAAAAACTCTCCCATCTGGTCAGATTCGTCAAGGATAAAATTCCTAACGAAAATCACGGTGTTTATGAGATTCCCTGTTCCAATTGTCCTCGTTCTTATATAGGACAAACGAACCGACGAATTCAGGTCCGTGCCAAAGAACATTCACTTTCAGTAAGACACTCAGATATCTCCAACGCCCTTTCCCAACATCACACCCAAACAGGCCACATTATCGATTTCCCCAATACAAGAACTATTGCTCCCGTCCGATCTTTCAAATCCCGAATTTTCCGTGAAGCTGTAGAAATAGAAAAACGTCCAAATTGTTTGAACACCAGAGATGACAGTCACAGACTCCCATCAGCATGGAAACCACTTCTCAGTGGTCGCCATGTCACACCCAATCAGAGTGAATCCCGCACTCATGAGCGCGAGTACCCGCCCCCCTACCCTATAAATACGGCCACGCGACGATCGGCCCGTCAGTTGACTCTGAAGAGTAGGCAGGTTGATACTTCAGAGTTGACAGGAAGCAGTACAGTTAGTGGAGTAGGCAGGTTGAGACCACGCAATCGTATTGTTTCCGATTCCTCCTAATTCGAATCGTGGAGAAGGCAGGCAGATTGAGGCCACGATTCTGAATTATTCCCCTTCTAATTCTCCTGAAGATGGCTTCTTAAAAGGAACCGAACCGTCGAGACGTTTCAAATATTTCACGCGGTTCATTCCGTGAACCAAGTTTTTCATATATATGTATATATATATATATATATATATATATATATATATATATATATATATATATATATATATATATATATATATATATATATATATATATATATATATATATATATATATAATATTATATATATATATATATATATATATATATATATATATATATATATATATATATATATATATATATATATATATATTATATATATATATATATATATATATATATATATATATGCCAGTAGGAATTCTATTCCACGAAGACAAACATAAAATTATCTCAGCATTGTATATTCTTTCCATGTATAGTGGGTAATCTAGAAAGACGCTGTTAGAGGCAGTATCCACGAAAACTGATTCCATAGAGTTGAAAATATATCAGTTAGTAATTTTATTAGAGGCAAAAATGAGGAGACTTCAAGTTTTGTACCGCCTATAGAAGTATTCCACTTATGTAAGTACTATTTATCAAGAATTGACTGTATAAATATTGTTTTTTCGAAATATTTTGGAATCTCTAGCGGTCTCCATTTCTGCGCAATTTGGTATTAATATTTTTCATGAAATTACAGAGCTGAACTACTTATTCGTGAACGATTATTTTTAATATAATGAGTTAAACGTTTTGATCGTTAATGTAAGCTATATTTTAAAAGAAATACAGTGGCGATCAATTTGCATTATAACCAGTTTTGAAAATCAGTTTTTTTCTCCATAAACCAGGACGATTGTTGTCGAAATACAAAGAGATACACCCTGTAAACAATTCAATACTGGTTCGAAAAGTAAAGTATCAATTTCCTTTTGTTCCCGCGGAAACGAAACTCGAGATTGCTATTATCACTTAACTTTTGTTCAAGATGGTGATTAAATTACTTTAATACACTTTAAAGAGCAGCGAAAATGAAGTTCCATTATTTTAGTCTAGTTAATAGTACAGGCTCGAGGGTGAACTTTATGAAATTTCAACCAGAAATAATTAAAAGGAAGTTGATTTTCACTCAAAATTCTTCCAAACTACTACCTATTATCACTGAAAAGGTTATGTTAATAGCGTCTGGTTTGATTATTATTATTTGTCTTTATGTTTATAATATGCCTCTAGAAATTCATAACTCTTCTCTATATCTATCATTTAAACGAGGTCTGTGATTTTTAATAACTGAGATTGAATTCTCGCACATCACTTGGTGAAACATCATAAAGAATAAAGTATAAACTTTAAAATAAAAACACTTGGCTTATGTTTCACAATATAAAAAATCTTTAGATACTGTACTTAGCAGTACTACAGTCTCCTGTAGTCAGTCTTGATAATGAGTTCATAGCTCGAAACATGTCGACTTTTTATTACGGCTAAGTACAGTATCTAAAGATTTTTTATATTGTGAAACATAAGCCAAGTGTTTTTATTTTAAAGTTTATACTTTATTCTGTGATTTTTATTAGAAATGTATAGTATAAAAGTTACAAAAGTGTAATTTTCATTTTATTCCTTTTTTTTGTGAGTTACTTATGAGAAGCTCTGGCAAGCACTAATCGAAGCATACCGTTAGTTACTTTCCATCTACATTTTCACAGAAAATGTTTCGAAATTACCAAATTTCATTACAGACTATGATAGCATGATTATTGATGAGTATTTGTGTTAATGCCAAGGACTTGTTCGATATACTTCATTGTTTTGGATTTTATAGATAAACAAATCGGTATTTGCATATGACAGCTTTCTTGTGATCTTGCATCAATCATGTTGAAATAGTTTTTCGTTCAGAATTATTGATAAACTTGAAATGATAAACAAATTCATGATTGAAATTTTATTTTTCCTATAATATATATACTTATATATATATATATATATATATATATATATATATATATTCATATATATATATATATTAATATATATATATATATATATATATATATATAAATATATATATATATATATATATATATATATATATATATATATATATATATATATATATATATATATATATATATATATATATATATATATATATATATATATACATATATATATATATATATAGATATATATATATATATATATATATATAATGTAGTAAATCTAAATAGCTAACCGAATTTTCAACAAAAAATGTAAAAAATATATCTCTTCAAACTATGATAAGTTTGAAGCATTGCTATGAAGTGGGTTGGAGTTTTTGTTTGTTTTTCTTTGTGTTTTGTGGGTGTAGAATTAGTGAGTAGTCATTTGATGTTAGGTTTATTTTTCCGTTTCCTATATACAGATGTAATTGGACAAATATATGTAAGCCGAAATTTGCACATACAAGTGTTGTACACTTAGGTGCAATCAACAAAATTATGAAACTAAGAATAGTCTTAACATTTGTATTCTGCTGAGATTTGTATATTTTATGTGCAAAATAAGTAAATAAAATAAAATAAATAAATAAAATAAATTCCCTACCAGAAGTGTCATTCTATCTATTATAGTTTACGATGAAAGTACTACTATACCATACCTGTTGTGAGTGCTGAAAGTGGGACAAGGAAGTAAATAGAAATAATACCAATATATGCTGTTGAAGAACGTATATTAAATATTACCAAAATATATAAGTACTCGCTTCGTCACGTTCATCTGTTTGTTTAATTGCATTGTTTTATTGTGATATATTCGGATTGACGTTTGTGGGGCACTTCTTATTGAGAACGCTTATTATTCTATTGTATTTTTTATTGCGATATATTTGTTTCGATAATAGAAACATTACTATTCAGTGCTAACTGAATAGTAATGAAAACCTACGAGGAATGGCTCTGAAAAATCCACTGGATTGCAGGCAAACGTTGAACAAGCCAATGTCAAAAAAATATCGACTGTCACGTATGTAGTTGAAATTGAAGCTATTACGGGTAGATAGTACATCGGCAATATATCTGAAGATCTGCTGTTATTCTATTTCCAACGCAACTTGAAGATTCCAACGTAGATGCTTACACGTGATCGAGGCATGTCACATGAATTCGTGTTATCCCTAAAGAGCAACGGCCCTATACAGTGAACACGTTATCCTTTGAAATAAACTTCACCAACTTAATGAGATCGAATAAAATAATTATCGATCACGTTGTCGGCATTGTTTACTCTGCAAGTACTCGAGTACATAAAGAACATCTACCCACACACTCCTTGTGGAGCAGAGGTAAAGTAACCATCTGTGAAGCAGGCGTGCTAGGTTCGAATCCTAGGTTAGGTAGGAATGTTTGTGTATGTCTATGAGTTGCAGTGGTTCACACAATCTAAATAGTTGGGTAATGTACAGGGTGGGCCAATTTCGAACGGATTTAGGGTTTAAGGTACTTCCAGCATAGATAGCGTTCAAGTCGTTTGCATATTTGAAAAGTCGCCATCTTTTTTTATTATCGTGATTTTTTGTGGTGGCCTTTTTTCAGTTTCTTCGAAGACTAATCCACCGCAGAAAAGCAAAGTGGCAATCTACATTTTCCAAGATAAACATATATCATATATACATATAATATACATATAATATATATATATATATATATATATATATATATATATATTATATTATATATATATATATTATATACATATATATATATATATATATATATATATATATATATATATATTATATATATATGTATATATATATATATATATATATATATGTATATATATAAATATATATATATACATATATATATATATATATATATATATATATATATATATATATATATATATATGTATATATATAATATATTTATATATATATATGTATATAATATATATATATATATAAAATATATATATATATATATATATATATATATATATATACATACAGTGTGGACCACATGAACTTCATCGATCGATATCTCGGAAACTTAATGTAGGAAAAATTTGAAATTTTGGAAACTGGCTAGATGGCTTAGGGCCTATTCAGCCCCAAGGAATTGCACAATAAATGAAAATAATTCAGTTGAATAGGCCCCAAGACATCTAGACACTTTCCAAAATTTCCAATATTTCCTGCATTTAGTTTCTGAGATATCGATCGATGCAGATCGTGGTGGTCCATCCTGTATATATATATATATATATATATATATATAATATATATATATATATTATATATATAAATATATACCTATATTATAAATATATATATATATATATATATATATATTATATATATATATATATATATATATATATTATATATAATATATATTATATATATATAAATATATATATATATATATATATAAATATATATATATATATATATATATATATATATATATATATATATATATATATATATATATATATATATAAATATATATATATAAATAGTGTGACACACTCAATATGAAGACAGCGCAGTATTTTATTCATTTTTGAAAGCAGAAATTTGAATTTTGGTACAAACGTAGACCTTCCTGGACCGCACTTTTCGCAATATTCAGCCAGAGGGAAATTATATGATGGATTTCTGTTTTTCAGATAATTGTCCTCGATCAATTTGAAATCATATTTTCTTTCGTGTTTTTTTTTGTAGTATATTCATACCTATGAAAAGGTTAGCAAAGGGCTCTCTCTAGCGTTCTTAAGAAGATAGACCAAGTGAAATCACCCTATATAAGTTCTAGCTTGGAAGTTGAGTATTTTGGACGATGAAGTTGATTGACATATGTATTGTTTCGTTTTTGATTAGTGGTGCGGAAAATGGACAACTCTGACGCCCGACGTCGTTTTGTGTTCTTCAACACGCTACGAACATTTCGACCGTTTGGATTTCTAAGCGGTGGAACAGTGACTCTGTTATTGAAATCGATTGATATGTGATACTGATGAGTGTCTAATAAGACCGAAGCAGTTCGTCTACCGCTTCAATATTTTGCAGTGGCTGTATTACTATTAATGTATCGTTTACATTATGTATATATGGTTGAATAGAAGTAATATTAGAGGTCCATCGTAACTTCATTCGCCAGCCCTGCTAGGGGAATTATATGATAGACTTCTGGTTTTCAGATAATTGTGAATATATTCTGTATTATATATTCTTGTTTTCAGCACTATATATATATATATATATATATATATATATATATATATATATATATATATATATATATATATATATATATATATATATATATATATATATATATATATATATATAGGGTGAGTCAAGCTGAACGCCTCGGACTCTCGTGGCCAAATGTATGTACGAATTCAACACAAACTTAAGACAAAATATCGCTATTTGACAGGAGCCTGCTTGGAACAACAACTTGATAGGGTTTACTGTATTACTCAAGTATATGACATCAGAGTACTAGTTGAAATAATGTTAATTCAAAAAATTCATAGGATTCCGAAAAGGCTTCGATAACTTCTGAAACATCAGATTTAGGTATACGGATGTATTATATGGTTCTAAAAGAAATAAAAAGGTGCATCTGGTCAAGCGAAAAAATATAGGCTGTTCTATTTGAAATAACAAAGTTATTGACATTCAAATATGCGGTAAGTGTTCCTGATAGTATGAAACACACTGTATACTATTGGTTCTTTACCCATGCTACAGGAACTAGCTGAAATTGATTTGAGTGGGCATTTTAAATTTCGTACACCTGCTGTGGCTAATTCCAATGATATTGAATTTCTTGGACCGCCTTACTTTTTGAGAAAAAATTGAATATCTCATAAACAGAGAGGGTTAGGGATAGGGACACTTTGGCAAAGTTAGTTTATTTTTTCTCAAGTAATTCAAAAATGCCAGAAAATACAGGATGTTACATTCAAAAAACATAACTTTGATATGTCACGCTCTTTTGAAATACCCTGTATAAAAGTCATTAATTTTAAAATGTAGTTCAGATTGACATACATATACTTCCCTAGACCCTTTACCGAAAAATAATACCATTTGGCCACGAGAGTCCGAGCCACAGCCACAAATATGATAGAAGGAATAAAACGGCGTTAACTAACCATATCATCGAATATCAACATCAATTTAATTACGAGGAAACAAGAATACTTAGAAGCCAACGGAATACCAAAAAACGTGAAATTATGGAAATTATTGAAATCCAAAAGAAAGGTGAAAATACTGTTAACGCCAAAGCTGATACAAATCTTATGAGAAAATTCTACACAAATATTTGACCATAACAAAAGAAATAAATCCTGTAACTAGCTCACATGTTATATACCGACTATCCATTTCAGTTGTTTTACAAAAAATAGTTATCAGCTGTTCAAGATCGCTCGATAAATATATGTCTATTTAACTGCACATTATATTTTTCAGTTTAATTCAAACGTATACTGTCCCACCGTCTTTCAACAATGTTTTCGTTTTATATCTAATTACATGTAATTTTAAATGAATTTGCCACTCTTGTATACGGAAGAAAGGTAGATTGTTTTATTTTTGCGTATTTTTGTCTTAATTAGCTGTTTTGTACTATGTTAATTTAAATTTTAGCTATGGATGACAACAAAAAATTTCTGATGAAGGCAACAGTGATTGCTGAAACGTTAAACATTTCTTAATGTGGATGTAAATATAGATATACCATCAGTTGTAAATAGACTTAATTACCCAAGAAAACAAATCAAGAAGAAAATATATGTAAAAGGTCTAAGGAATTAAGGAAAAATCCAAAAACCAAATATATAAATATATATATATATATATATATATATATATATATATATATATATATATATATATATATATATATATATATATATATATATATATATATATATATATATATATATATATATATATATATATATATATATATATATATATATATATATACAGGGTGACCCAGATCTACGTAATCGGTACATAACTTTTTTTGTCATAGAAGATATCGATATGAAATTTTCAGAGCAAATATGGTCTGACTAAGTCTATTTTTCAAAATTATTTTGAAGAAAATTGCACTTCCGGTTTTGCCGGAAGTGATATCAACTTTGTTATTTCAAATGGAATACCCTGTATATCTTTTGATTTTCGAATTGATTTTGTAATTTATAATAAAATTGTCATAACATTCTTTATACCTAAAATGAACTGTTTTCGAGTTATTATTTTTTTTCCTAAAATTTTGACAGTTGCGTCTTCAACAAAATTAGGCTATAACTTCTTTGTTAGTAGGTCTATTGGTATGCGGTTTGGATTTTTGTAACCTTGAAACAGCGTTTTATTTATTCCTTGTCAAAATTTTCTATATTTCTAACTTAATACTTGATAAAATCTAGGGTAAAGTTGGCAAATTTCAAACGTTAATAACTTTCTTATTTCTAATGGAATTCTATCTATATTTTTGCATTTTTAAATTTGCTATTCAATTACCTTTTGATTTGTATAACCATTTCCTATACCTAAAGTTAATAATAACAAAGATATTTCGCAATTTGTAATAATTTATATATCAATACACCTGAGAAATCGTCTAGCGTGTTATTATGACGTATCCATGGATACCAATAATGAAAATTATTTAAAATCTAATTTAGTCACCTTTTCTAGTATTTTTTCAGTCAACAAAATGGATTTTACGCGACAAGAAATGATGGTTTACTGTATTGTAGAAGCTGTTTGAAATGTTCTGCTAGCTAGTAGAATTTATCATCAAAAATATTCTGATTCTGATTCAACTGCGTTTTGTGATTCTGTTATTAATAAGCATTGATTTCTTTCTGTATAACATTGAAATGTATAATTTGGAGTAGGTAAACTGTTGGATCATGCGAATGTGCTTCTCCTGACCAAAATGATAATGTCAAATGACATTGCAATTTGACATCAGTCTACTACAAACATATGTTGTTTATAAACAACAATAATTATTGAATATTAACGTCTTAGAATTACTATTTTTTCAATATCTTTTCGGATATCAGCAGCAGGTGCTACAAACCTAATAAACAAAAAAGGTGACACAATTAAATTTTAAACAATTTTCGTAATTGGTATCCATGGATACGTCAAAAATAACTCGCTAGTCGATGTCTCAAGTGTATTGATATATAAATTATTACAAAATTGTGAAATATCTTTGTTATTATCAACTTTAGGTATAGGAAATGGTTATACAAATCGAAAAGTAATTGAATAGCAAATTTAATAATGCAAAAATATACATAGCATTCCATTTGAAATAAGAAAGTTATTAACGTTTGAAATTTGCCAACTTCACCCTAGATTTTATCGAATAATAAGTTAGAAATATGAAAAATTTTGACACGGAATAAATGAAGCAATGTTTCAAGGTTACAAAAATCTAAACCGCAGACCAATAGACTAACAAAGAAGTTATAGCCTATTTTTGTTGAAGACGCAACTGTCAAAATTTCAGGAAAAAAATTAATAACTCGAAAACCGTTCATTTTGAGTATGAAGAATGTTATGACAGTTTTATTATAAATTACATGAGAAATTCGAAAATCAAAAAATATACAGGGTATTCCATTTGAAATAACAAAGTTGATACCACTTCCGGCAAAACCAGAATTGAAATTTTCCTCGAAATAATTTTGAAAAATAGACTTAGTCAGACCATATTTGCTCTGAAAATTTCATATCGATATTTTCAATGACAAAAAAGTTATGGACCGGTTACGTAGCTCTGGGTCACCCTTTATATATATATATATATATATATATATATATACAAATACAATTGCTTGGCCCTCATTACTAACCAGAGCCTCAACTACAAGTTTCGAAAGTAGAGCTTATATATTTCTCAGAAAACTCTTCATGTTCTGAATCGTAAACATACTCATGATAGATGGTTCGATAAAATAAATAACTAATCTATTTGTATTGCTTTCTGTAAAAAAAGTTCTAGAAAAATATGTTTGAGCAGTACTTAATGGACATCATTTTTTTCAATAGTACATACAATACATATCATCTATAAATTTTCGATATAAAGATTTCCAATACCAATATATTGATCTAGTATCATGAAAATTTTCTGCAGTCTTGGAAACGCTCACAAACCTACATATCTACTCATTTCCATGAGTTTTTACATTATATTAGTCTCAATTATCAGCAGCAATATTATACTCATGTCACACCTAGTGTTGATGAGAGGTATGACTAAACCTAAAATACATATTTTCCGAGCTTAGTCTATTGACCTACCAACATAAACATTATTCATGGACTACGCACGTAAACAATTATGAACCTAGGTATTAGATTAGACAATTCGAATTCAACAATTATGAATTTCGTTGCAGTAATCTTGATTTTAAGTTGTTGTAGCTGAGATAATTCTTCATCGTATCAAACAAAT
Source organism: Cynegetis impunctata (assembly GCA_030704885.1). NCBI lineage: Eukaryota > Metazoa > Arthropoda > Insecta > Coleoptera > Coccinellidae > Cynegetis > Cynegetis impunctata. Next base: position 331,825 of record JARQZK010003682.1, on the reverse strand, counting down.
ATTTGAACAATCTAAGGCTACATATACATACTTGGAATTCATGATTCATTTCGTTAACAAACAAATTATTCCAGAGTATTTCGAACAAGGTAGTAAATCATTATGTAATGTAATATAAGCTAGCTAGGACAGGGGCGAGCATGTCACCCCCCTTCGAGCCAACTCGGGGCCCCTCTATATATTGTGTAATATGTATTAATTTCAATTAAGTGGGCGATGAAGCCTGTTGAGACAAGCAATATATTAGAGGCAAAACAAGATTCATACACTCAGTGTATTACGGGATTATTGATTATTATGTAAATTTTATTCAATATAAACATTTGTGATTGAGAACAAAAAACCAGTATTTTTGTCAAAGCATGAATCCTACGCCAACCCCAGTAAAAAAAAATGGCAGATATATATATATATATATATATATATATATATATATATATATATATATATATATATATATATATATATTATTTATGTATATATATATATTTATATTTATATATATATATATATATATATTATATATATATATATATATATATATATATATATATATATTATATATTTATGTATATATATATTTATTGTATATATATATATATATATATATCATATATATATATATATATATCTATATATATTTATATATATATATATATATATATATATATATATATATATATATTATATATATATATAACTATATATATATATACAGGGTGTCCCACCGGGAAAGAACGCGATCTGTATATGGAAACCTACACATAGGAAACTTTTGAAAATTTGACAGTATACTAATGTTGATAGGGGCAACTCGCCTAAAATATTTTCAAGATGGTGACACTTCCGGTTATACCGGAAGTAGATACCAACTTGCTTATTTTAAATTGGATACCCTATATATTAATACAGTTTTAGATTCTACGCAAGATTCTAGGCAGATTTCGTAAATTATGTCCTATACCTAAGTCTAAGCGTTTTTGACATATTTAGGTTTTTATGTCAAAAATGACGATTGCAAGCCCTAATAAAATTATAAATTGTTTCTATGAGGACTCCCGTATTACTCACTTTGGGGTGGATTCCTTATTGAAAAAGACTTGCTTTAATAGATTTTGTATAGTAGTTGGATAACTAATCGTTCGAAAAAAAAGATCTAAAATGAGATTGAGAAAACTGACCAAAACCAATTTTTTCAAATGGAAACCTCCCATTTTTCTTATTTTGTAGTATTTAGCATTTAAAAAGAAGGTAACTTTGTATAAAGTTATCTATACCTAAAATTTGAAGTTTTCGAAATATTGCCAATTTAATATTTTTATATGGCGATTTTGCATTTAATCGTTAAACAATTAGATCTAGAATAGCCACGATCGTATTTGACATTTCAAATCATCGTAATGGCACCCCAGTTAAATTATACAAACGAAGATTATTTAAACTTTCAAGGCTTATCTAAATCATATAGGGATGATATTTGTGTTTCCGTAAAATTCTTAAAACTGACGATTTAGATAAGCCTGATTCTAATGCTATCTGCCTTGAAGATTTTGTTAGATATGCCTCAAAATATCCCAAAATTGCTATTTCAATATTTTCGTTAACAACTGGTTTGTTTTTGTACACTTATGCCTTTACGGATCCAAAATTCTTGAAGTTTTCTACAATTCGTTCAACAGTATTCGGTGATGGTCAGGCACGTATCCAGGGGAGGGGCCCGGGGGGCCCGGGCCCCCCTCCGAAATCCCGAAATTTGAAAATTTTGTCCATTCGATATTCTTCACAGAAAAGTCTTCAGTATAGAATTTTCTATTCTTTGAAGTTTGATTTTTTAGTCGACGGAAAGCACGTTTGGTGTCAATCGAACGTATCCTTATATTTTTAAATTATGAAAAGCCTGCCTGCCATGTTCAGTAACACGACTTTTTACATTTCACATGTGGCAGCATTGAACAATATAGTTCTGATCAAGATCTAGGGATTTTTAGCTTCTTATGTTGGACACATCGAACAAAAACAAATGAATCACTGCACGTGAGTGTTATGGGTTTGTGTTCCTATCATAAACCTTCGAGATTTCAAAAAGACAACTTATTTCACCAAATATGAAACGTCGTCAAGGTCAAACAACGATTACATCGTTTTTCAAGAAGCGGAAATCAGATAATTCAGACGATGCAGTACACCTTGTACTGCATCTTTTTCTTGCACAATAAACAATAATAGATAAAACGTCACGTACTGATTTGAGATTGATGTGTGATTCGCCTTACCCTGAATTTATTCAAATAAGTCCACATTTTTGAGTGATTTTCGTCTTTGAGCCCCCCCCGAAACGAATTTCTGGATACGGGCCTGGTGATGGTTTCTGTTTATGAGGATATCGGGTCGCACATGTATCACATGTCCTTGAAATAATTTATCACATTGTCCATAAATAATAAATAAGTTTAAATAATCTTCGTTTGTATAATTTATCTGGGGTGCCATTACGATGATTTGAAATGTCAAATACGATCGTGGCTATCCTAGATCTAATTGTTTAACGATTAAATGCAAAATCGCCATATAAAAATATCAAACTGGCAATATTTCGAAAACTTCAAATTTTAGGTATAGATAACTTTATACAGAGTTACCTTCTTTTTAAATGCTAAATACTACAAAATGAGAAAAATGGGGGGTTTCCATTTGAAAAAAATGATTTTTGTCAGTTTTCTCAATCTCATTTTAGATCTTTTTTTTCGAACACCCTGTATGATTAGTTATCCAAATACTATACAAAATCTATTAGAGCAAGTCTTTTTCAATAAGGAATCCACCCCAAAGTAAGTAAGACGGGAGTCCTCATAGGAACAATTTATAATTTTATTAGGGCTTGCAATCGTCATTTTTGACATAAAAACCTAAATATGTCAAAAACGCTCAGACTTAGGTATAGGACATAAAATATGCAATCTGCCTAGAATCTTGCGTAGAATTTAAAAATTCATTAATATATAGGGTATCCAATTTAAAATAAGCAAGTTGGTATCTACTTCCGGTATAACCGGCAGTGTCACCATCTTGAAAATATTTTAGTCGAGTTGCCCCTATCAACATCAGTATACTGTCAAATTTTCAAAAGTTTCCTATGTGTAGTTTTCCATATACAGATCGCGTTCTTTCCCGGTGGGACACCCTGTATATATAAGTAAGAATTATTCGTGTCAAATGGAAAACATGCCCGTGGTTATGAAATTAAGTGAACTAGGACATTTATTAACTAATCAAACAAACCTCCTAGCGGAGCTGGTTATAAGAGTTCACGAGGCATCGAAATATCCACATCTACTCTAGACGGTAATTGTTGGAAATGTTAATTTGTTTATCACAATCGATGGAAATTGGTAGACTGTTTCGCCCTTATTGGGGCTCATCAGTATCATCCATCCATGGAAATTGATTACCAAACCAACATTTCAAAATATTTTCCTTCTAGCAACTCAATGGCATATAAATATGGCACAGCGCCACCAGTCGGAAGCAATTGAACCACATCTTTCTGACAGACGAAAACATTTCGGCAACGAGAACTCGTACGTCCGGAACACCTGAAGGTGGCTACTATATCTACCAGGGTAAAGTTGACACATCAATACGATGTGGTTCAACATTTACACACCGCAAACAGCAACCGCTCCGAATTTTATCGCAATGGCAAATGAATATAACTAAGAATTATTCGGGTTAAACGGAAAACACGCGCGTGGTTATAAAATCATCGAAATATCCACATCTACCCTAGACGGTAATTGTTAGTTTGTTTATCACAATCGATGGAAATTGATAGACAGACTGTTTCACCCTTATTGGGGCTCATCAGTATCATCCATCCATCGAAAGTGATAACCAACCCAACATTTCAAACGGTCTTATATTTTCTACTAGCAACTCAATGGCATATAAATATGACACAGCGCCACCAGTCCGAAACAATTGAACCACATCTTTCAGACAGAAATCAGATACTGATGAGCCCCAATAAGGGCAAAAAAGTCTGTCTATCAATTTCCATCGATTGTGATAAACAAATTAATATTTCTAACAATTACCGTCTAGGGTAGATGTGGATATTTCGATGCTTCGTGAACTCTTCTAATCAGCTCCGCTAGGAGGTTTACTTGATTAGTTTCAAATAAATGTCCTAGTTCACTTAATTTTACATTTAAATATATATATATATATATATATATATATATATATATATATATATATATATATATATATATATATATATATATATATATATAAAATATATTATATATATAATATAGTATATTATATATATATATATATATATATATATATAGTATAGTATATATATATATATATATATATATTATATATATATTATAATATATATACTATATATATATATATATACAAATATATTAATATATATATATATACATTACATAAAATAAACAAAGAAATCCCTTTAATAATTTGAAAATCACAATCCACCGTTGGATTGTGAATGCAGAATTTTGCGTTGCAGAATACGTATAACCAGCTCCCATGGAAAGTTGTTTGTTTCTATTTCTATAGGATAGCGCCATCCCCATTCGACAAAGAGTGAAATGTTTCAGAATCACTCATCGGATATAGAACATTCAAGGAAATAGCTCAATATAATTCTTGTGAAATGAAATCGTTGGTAAAATAGATAATAATTGTATAATAAAATATCTTAGTTATCTAAAATTATTTATGATGATTATTTTATTTCTATTCCTTGTTTTGTATACCTAAGGGTCGACTTTCATATAATCGTCGAAAGCCGAAGCCTTTGTACAAGAAAGTCGAAGACCTATTGTTGGAAAGGAAGGCGGCAGTAAATAGGAAAAATCCCTATATACACTTGATATAAGTTGGTTGAGTGACACGCTTCTCAAATTGTGTTTTATATCATAGGTGAAAAATATGTGAAAGTGATAGTGAATACCCTCATTCACACAAATGTGCAGTATTTAATAAAGTTATTGCAGACCCCCCCCCCGATGTTTTGATGAATATCCTGTAAAGACAAAAGTTATTCTAATCCATAGCGACCGACATAAATTAGGATACTGGTTTTTCAAAACAATGGTTCTTGATGTAGGTATATATGGAATTAATTATATCAATCACTTGTTCCATTCTATAATTTGAAGAAATGTTTTGTTATGTGCAAAATTACCACTCTTCATTTTGATTCTCTAGTGAAATCTTTTCTATCAAATAATATATGAGGGTATGAAATTTTTTGAAGTCAGAACTTTCTGGTGCGAAAATCCGATCTTGCAAGAAGGCTCGCTGAGCTGATGGAAATATCCTCACTTTTCTTATATTCATACAGTGTTTCATTTGAAAAAATTTAACCACATCAGAAAACATTAAGAGATATCAATAAAATTTATGTAAAGTATCTTACTCCGAGGTTCACTCGTAGCATTCCAATATTACTATTTATCAGTCAAAAGTTTCTCAATTCATAAAACGAGTTACCAACAAAATATGATATCATGATTTCATTTTCAATTGCGATCTCTTTTTTCGAGACAAAGTCAGTGGCGCAAACCAAAACTTGCTATCGTCTTTTGTTTTCGAGTTATAAATAAAAGTTAGATTATCAGAAGTATAAATATCATGATGGTTTGTGAAGTTAGTAACTTTTACATTCTTTAGGCCCCTTTTTCTATATAATCTAGAGACATCCAGAAAATTTGAAAAAAAATGGAATTTCGAGTTGTGACCTGAAGATGTATTTTTTTTTTAAATGAGAATCATGTCTGGCTGTGGATTTGGTTGGAACGGACGTTTCTCCCCTTTCTAACGACGTATCATATGTCGGGTCGCTTCTGATGTGTAAGTTTTCATAGGGAAAATAATATTTTACTACATTACTTTTTAAGTTTTTTATACGTATTCCAAGTAGGCGGGTGTCATCTATGACAGAGTGTGTTCATTTCTTTCCGTCATAATATCAGTCAACTGATTTAATCGTGAAAGTCAGGATGTCATACGAAAATTACGAGAAATATGATATATTAGAAAGCTTTACTCAAAGATATAACAGTTATGTTACGATATTGCATCTTAGATTTATTTCAATCGCTATCCAGGAAGAAAAGCTAATAAAGCTATTTTCAAGAAAATTTTATTAATTGCGGATCTACCTTTTTGACTTGTTCAATGATCCGCAATGAATAGGATTTTCTTTTGATATCTATATAATAGATTTATTAGGTTGTCTTCTTTCTGGATAGCTATTGAAATACTCCTATATCTCAACTCTTATTATCTCAACTATTATTACTTTGAATAAAGCTTCCTAACATATCATATTTTTCGTAATTTTCCTACGACATCGCAACTTTTACGATCAAATCAGTTAATTGATCTGTTGCAAACAAACCACATCCAACTATGATTCATATTTAAAAAAATACATCTGCAGGTCAAACATCGAAATTGCACTTTTTTTCAAATTATCTCGATACCAAAAGTGCCTCAAGTATGTAAAAGTTAATACCTCATAACTTCACAAACAACCAAGATATTCACACTTGTCTAAAAGTCGAATAATCGAACTTTTTTTTACAACTCGAAAACAAAGACGATAGCAAATTTCTGTTTTCGCCAGTGAATTTTTCACGAAAAAAGAGATTGAGAATGCGGCCTCCATTTTTTTGTATCTCCTATAGATACCGAGATACCCCATACAAATATCGAAATTTTTCAAGCCTCTACATAGCTTGTTTATTCATTTCATCGTATAATGAGTTGATTCCTCTTTTAATTGTTTTTCTATTTAAGCATTCATAGACATTTTTTAGTTTGTTATTGAAGTATAAAAGGTATTCAAATAGGTCTTACTGGGTCTTACTGGGTTTAATGACCTTGGCTGAACAAATAGAATTTTTTCCAGGCTGATAGACAGTGCGCTCTCGTGAATGAAAGAGTTTTCCAAAAGTTTCATTTTGAACTGCTGGTTACATCCTCAGTAACGACGCAGATAGTCTGGATGAAGGTTCTGGCTCAACTCATGAGTTGATCATGGCTTGGAAGGAGTTTCTGCCATTAATAATATCACAAAATATTTCTGAATGTATTATGTCCACATACTTTATAATTATCAATTCAACTTTCAATTTTTAAGTATAAAAGTTTTGTTTATAATTCTTCGATAATTCCAAACAAAATATATAAAAATATATGTCATAGAGTAACTAGGTTTCGATATTCCTGAATACTCTGCAACTGTTAAGTTTTCCAAATTCAGTTGTGGCGTTGACTTCAGGGTAAAACATTGGTATTTTTGATTCTTTTACTGAAACAAATTTGTAATCAAATAAATTGAGATGAATAATTCCTATTATGACAAGGACTTCCTTCCAAATGCTTTCGTAATATTCATTTGAAGAAAGAATTGAATTGATTAAATTCAGATGAATTCATTGCTGGTTGAAACACTTATACTTAGCTGACTAATTATACAATTCGTGATACTATATAAAAATTCAAGCTATAACAATTGTTCATGATATGAGTGGAATGTGGGTGCGATATTGAACTATTCAAGCAGTAAAAATATCGACATAAATAAGAATGAAAATAGTTTAGATGCTATGGAACACTTTTACTGCATTTACATTCGATAAGATTATCTGGAATGTACCCTGAACCGATAAATAGATGTTTGTTCTCGGCTTCCGTGATTATTCAATATTTCCAACAAAATAAACTCATATTTATTCGATGTAGTTGCAGTTGACGGTAGTTCAAATGTTTGCAGGCATTGCTTGTTTTTGACTTCATAAGTAAATGACCCCAATAGTTGTTTTGATACATCTGTGGAATCGTGAAGGCCATAGACTCTGAATTCTTTAGGTGCTGAAGAGATGTCCTCGACGAAAAAGCTGTGCTCCATTGAGATTGAACCAATATTTATCGGCTTACCTGTAAAATTAATATAATTGACATTATGGAAAAGCAATTTTTAGTAATAGTTATCCCGAAAGTAATGGACTATTCATGTTCTAGGCAGAACGAAACATTCAAAATTTGGTTCAATTAATCCAACCGCCTCCATTTTTACGTAGATATTTTTTTCAACTCCGCAGCTTCTCCAGGTTGAGTTCATTCTGTAATAATACGATCCTTTGTGGGTTTTTACTCTAGTTTTCTAAACCGCGCTGTACTTAGCGAAGAATATTCCATTTGAATCGCATCTCAACTTGCTTCGCTATCAGTGCGCTATAATGTACTTGGAGAATTGATTTTAGTCGTATTTTATACCATAAAATACATACGATTTCAGTGTATCGAATATTTTTTTCATCCGTTTTAGACCTCCTAAACCAAGATTTTCGAAAATTTTTCCATGTCTGATATGTATATATATATATATATATATATATATATATATATATATATATATATATATATATATATATATATATATATATATATATATATATATATATATATATATATATATATATATATATATATATATATATATATATATATATATATATATATATATATATATATATATATATATATATATATATATATATATATATTTATATATATATATATATATATATATTTATACAGGGTAGCGTGAAAGTCTGGCAACAAGGTATTTTTTTCACACGATTGAACGTATAATCATTACATTTCCCTCAGAGATGGATTGTCTGAAGAGGTGTAATTAAGTGGCCGGCAAGATCTAACGACTTGGTTCCACTTTGTAATAGATTTTACTGATTCAAAAACTCTCAAATGTCTGGCGGTACAAACAGTTTCTCCATAAATCATGAACAATTCTGTTCAAAGCTTCAAATACAGATTGTATTATTGCTAAGACACGTGGCCAATATTTTGAGGTCTTATTATAAGGAAACTATTAAAGTTCTGTAAGTTAGTATGAATCAAAAAATTACACATTGTACCTTTATCTCTGAAAATTATTTCTCTTGCTTTTTTAGTAATGTGTTATATATTCTGCATTTTTGAAAAGAGGAGGAAATCAGCTTTTCTACAATATGTAACGCGACCTACGGTGCTATTTGAAAAAATTCAAGATGTCGGCGGTACACTGATTGCTGACGTCACTCAAGTTTGACAGGACCTCTGAGGAACTTTTTTCCCCCGGTACATATTGACATCTCCAAAGGCTTCCAGTGAGTCAAATGAGATGGTACCTGGGATTTTTCTTGTTGCATAACAAAACTATCAAAACTTAGTGGAATTTTCCCAACCGCCACCAGTTTTATTTTTTTGTTGTTTTCAAAAAATTGCCGAATTCTACAGCTTCTGCAGATTGAGTAAGAGAGTACGTACATTTCAGTTGACTTAAAACCCTTTGTTGGTTTCAACTCTTTTTCTCAACCGCGATGCATTTCGAGGTGTTTATTCCGGTCGAATTGCATCTCGATCTGCAATCAGTATGCGATGCACTTCGTGAATTTTTTTTCACAATCGAGGGTTGAAATTTTTTACATGGATTATTTTGATGTTGAGATAAGTTTCTTCTTTGGTTTCAGCTTTTTTTTCTTCGAATGAAATAAATTACTTCCTTATTTTTTTTTACAATCTGCCATTAGAGAATGGTTCTCCAGTGAGAGATGCGGTTCCCGATTTTTTTTCTTAAAAAAAAAAATTTTTTTTAGTTTTTATTCCGGTTAGCTATCAAAGTGTGGTTTTTCAAACCATATTTCATTCAGTTTAAATCGCATCTCGACGCGATGAGCTTAGGTCAAAAAATACGATCTTGGTGAGGGAGCTCTTCTGCTCACACCTGTTTTTTCTTATTATTGATAACTGATATATGTATAATGGTGTAGTGATATCAAAATTGACAAGCTCGACTAATACTCCTGATGATGCATTAGAACGAAATCAAATGAGTTGATTGTTTCCATATAATGAACTATATTTTGCCATACAATAAACAATAAAATATGTCTGTCACTATCATTACAAACTCATTATATAAACAACAACGTTCAATCCTTAGTAGATTACACGTTTATTTAAAAATTAATATTAGTTTAAAAGTTCAGCAATATATTCCATTTGTTAGATCCTCAAGTTAAAATGGAAATAAACTCAATTTTTTTTCAATGTTTGGGAGTTCAATAGTTCTTTATTTTTGGGAAAAATTGACAACTATGGATTAATATGAGCAGACATTACGATACATGATATGTATAGTATATCTCTCAAAGAAGAGTAGGCAACACTTGGTGAGTGATCTTTTTTCTAAAATAGTTTACTTATTTTTATGGGAATTTCAAATGCATTTCATTAAGTATTTTGCGAGTGCAATCTAACATAATTCATAGGGAATCGAAAGAAACCTAGTTGTGAGTTTAATGAAAGTCGATAGTTATGTTTCATGGTTCGACGAACCAGTTTCTTATTGACGTCAGTGGTTTGTCGCACAAATCAATAATTTCATGATTATATTTAACTACGTCGCCATCGTATCAATGAAATTTCGGAGTAGAATACTTCAAAATTAGCATACCATACTTAGGGAAATATTTCGAATAAGTACTCACAATTGATTTTGAATAAAAGGGGAAATGATTTCGTACAGTTCGTATGACTAGAAATTATAATCAGTAAGGTTAAGTGAAAAAAATATCATAAGAAATAATTTAGTTTGAGTACAAGTTAAGTGCTATAAATTCCATCCGCATGAAATCGATTTCAAAATGCATCTCTTTGAATATAATCGCATTAAATCAGGAATTCATACAGATAATAAGTGAGTGAACAAGGCAAATTCTTCAATAATTTAAAAATCATCAACAATCTTCCAAGGGAGCTGGTTAAATGAATTCCGCGACGCGAAATCTGCACTCACAATGCAACAGTGAATAATGGAAAATGTCAAGTCACCCCGACTCAAGATCTGCATACAGCTGTTTCGATCTCACTAGATCTCCTCTGTGCGGCTTATTTTATTCGGAGGGAAGTGACATATTTCCAATCGTTTCCTAATACAAATCACGATTGAACTACTAACTATATGGATAACAAACCACAGCGCCCTCTACCAAATATATTGGGAAACAAGAATTTTGAATGGAATTGGCATTTACTTGGTGAAAGTTCATATTCATAACTTTATAAAGAAATAAAAAAAAAAACTAATTTTTCACAGGTTGAAATGAAAATCTATTGAATGAACGCGTTTCGCGAAAACCTGAAATTGTTTCTTCAAAAAAAAATTTCAAAATTTCATATAAAACCAGTAATAGCAGCAGTAATAGACGAACACCAACGTAGCTATATTAAGCAGAAAACTGACTCTAATTATGCCTGCCATCTTATTCAAGAAAACCATACCTTTAATCACAATTATAATATATTACAATTTGAAAATAGTCTCCATAAAACCAACTGTTGGGAATCCCTATACATCAATAAATATAAAAATTCCGGAAGTTTAGTTAACGACCAGATTGAAGTAAACCCTTCTCCTCTCCTTAACCTGTTCAATGTACCTACTAATAGCTCTGAATGAATTGCTTATTGTTATTTAGTTTCTCTAGGAACCCCTCTGTTATATTCAATTTTCGTATAAATAGATTGTTTTGTAATACCATAGTTTAGTACGAGATGACACATCTTTACAACAGGAGGTATTTACTGTGGATCGAGTTAAGCAGCATTTGATGAAACTTCGCAGTGATGCTTTACCCGGTTTGGATGGCTTAGCGACGCGTCTGCTGAAGGTCTGCGCTGGCTCACTTGCAACACCTTTGGCATTGGTCATGCAGTCCTCATTTACCCAGAACTCAATACCTCCTGACTGGAAATTGACATCAGTCACCCCTATCTTTAAAAAAGGTAATAAGCTCGATTCTAACAACTACCGTCCAATTAGCCTGCTGCCAGTGGTTAGTAAGGTTATGGAAGCCATTATCTCAGACGAAATGACCAAATTTCTTCTACAAGAACAAGTTATTCCAACACAGCAGCATGGATTTATCTCTGGCCGCTCAACTTTAACCAATCTCCTACACTGCGTTAATGATTGGACATCATCTCTAAGCAGCCTGCAGCCCATTGACGTTGTTTATCTGGACTTCTCAAAATCTTTTGACCGAGTTCCCAAGCGAAGACTTTTGCACAAACTGGACCATTTCGGCATTCGTGGCTCCTTGCATCGTTGGATTGACGTTTTCCTAACAAGTAGACTATATAAAGTGAGAGTAGGTGACGCGTTTTCACGGGAAAGGATAGTGGAAAGTGGAGTGCCACAGGGATCTGACCTGGGACCGTTATTATTTGCGGTCTACACCAGTGATATTCCTTATTTTATTTCAAGCAAAATACCCTTGTACGCCGATGACGCAAAAATTTACGCCAATCCTCTCACAAACCAGTTAACGCTTCAAGAGGACTTGGACTCTGTTTCTGCCTGGTGCTCTCAATGGTTACTTCCATTAAATTCAGAAAAGAACAACCCACTCGCACCGTACCTTGTTGATGGTCAACCATTACTTTCGGTGTTCTCCTTCAACGACCTCGGAGTGATCGTAAACAGTACCTTAACTTGGTCCGATCATATTACATCGATCTGTAAGCGTGCGAACTCGAAGTTATTTCTTATTCGGAAGTGTTTCCTGCGAATCTCTTTTCGGTCGTTCTGTAGACTCTACACTACTTATGTGAGACCAATTCTCGAGTACGCCGGTCCAGCGTGGTACCCCGACTTGGCTCGCGATAGGGCTCTTCTGGAAAACGTCCAGAGAAGGGCTACTAGTATGCCCTTTGGACTGAGAAGACCCTCATACGAAGAAAGACTTTCTATGGCTCAATTAACTTCCTTCGAACTTCGCCGCCACCGTGGTGACCTGATTATCACATATAAAATATTAAAATTCAATTTTGGAAATCTCGACATGATGTATACCGTTAATCGCGACGAACGTCTCAGAGGTCATCAGTTCAAGCTCAAGAAGGAAAACTTTTCTGCTAGGTCGAGACAGAACTTCCTAACAAATAGGATTTTCGACAGCTGGAATAATCTCAACGAAACCATTGTATCTGTTTCATCTACAAACACATTTGAAAACGGACTGGACAAATTTCTATCGGGGTAGATAATGGTTATTTTCTCATTTTATAATATTGTATTTTCTTTTCATTTTGGTCTGTTGTAGAGATATTTTATTTTCATTTCTTTTTCAAATGTACATACTAGTAGGTTAATTATTCTGTAATTTCTCTATTTTTGGGCATAATAGGGACCTGTCCCTCTGCCCTTATCAATATGTAATAATAATAATAATAATAATAATGAAGTCAATGTTATGACGAAACGCGTTTACTCAATAGATTTTTATTTCAACCTGTGAAAATTTAGTTTTTTTTCATTTATTTATAAAGTTATAAACAAGAATTTACTATTCAGATCAAAAATGACGAATTCCGTCGCGAGAACAAATACTTCCTGACATGAAGATGTCTACTCTGGAATAATGGCGTATGTGACTCCAGAGCACACTTACACAATGTTTAAAAACTCTGCACATACTAACAGGAGCACGCTTCATAAATACTTGCTGCGATATTTGCAATATTTAACAATCAGTTCATGAAAAATATACAAGTGAACAAGGTAAATTCTTCAATAATTCAATTTTCCAAGGAAGTTAGTTATAAGTAGTAGGTATATTTGTTTGATAATTTTTAAATTATTGAGGAATTTTCCTTGTTCGTTTTATGTGATATATGAAACTAACTATGGTTAACTTTTATATTTTTCCTGAATTGATTGGTGAAATGATAAGTATTTGCAAATGACATCAGTATGAGGAATATAATTATTTGAAATAAAGAGTATTCTATAAACGAAAAAGATATTATTCCTCAAATCAACCAAATCATCATCCAAGATAAGACAAAGAGAAAATATAGATATATGTTATTAAATTAAGACGCTAACGCTGACCTAATTATTCAATGATATTAAGTAGTCTGACGTACCTATTTCGAGGAACTTTTATCATGGAGGAAACATAAATTTTTTTACTTGAAAGATTGTTAACCAAAAAAAAAACACTAATAATTATTCGACCGTGATTCGATAAGTGAAAGTTTTCATTATTCTCAAGACTTTTAATATCATTTATTATTATTATTGATGTATTATTTCCATCAACATACAAATATACAAATTCTAACCCGACAATCGCGCAGGATGCATTTGAAGAAAGACATTTTGAAAAAGTATGCTGCTGGAGATTTTTCTGCGTGCGTATTGAACGTATGATAAATATATTAATATTTTCAAAACCCAGTGAAATTAATGAATTTAGTCAAATTGAAAAAAAGTGGAAATAATACTGTATTTTATTACGTATATATTTTATATTGAGTAGATATATTTTATTGTCAACTAAGTAGTACTACTGCCAAATTATTTTCCACATTGAGAAATACACGTGAGCTGCAGAGCTCTGTCACTAAGGATGTATTTTACTCTCATTTTGTTCTACTCTACATACAAATTCTTAACCCCCTAAGCCAGTTTGGAAGGACTGGGAAGACGAAAAATTCTCGAATATCCAGATTTGCTTGAAATTTCTACACAAAAATTGCGCCAGTGATGCAAATCATTTGGAATCCCCAACTAGCACCTTCCTTATATCAACCGAATTCACTCACAAATATTTAGACTTGCTCTAAACATCACAAAAACGCTTGAAATTCAAACATGAAAATTGCGGCGATAGAAGTAACTTACAGTTTACACCTCCCTAAAATATAATCGATCCAAGTTGCAAAGTTCAATTCTTTAACTCAATCAGCAGAATGTGTGGAGGTGCACGAAACTAAAAAACCAAGAAAAATATGAAATCTCCAAATTGAAATGTCGGTGGTTGAGGAAAACAGTTAAAATCGGTGAACTTTTCCCGCATTAACTCAATCCACGAACAAAATTTTAATATTCTAGCTGAATCGAAATGAGCTGTGGATGTGCGCAAATTATTAAACATTCAAAAGAAATTAATGATGCGAAACATATTCGATACTCAGCCTTCTAAGGCCCTTTGAAAAGTATATGAGGCTAAAAGAAACGGGCTTGGAAAGAGAAAGAGGGTTGAATATTTGTACATGTATTAATTTTATGTTAGGGAAATGCCCTCTATTGGTATAAACTTTTTTCTAACCGCAGCCATTGTGATGTAAAGATTATTTTTTCCGTTGTTATTGAGGGTTGGCTCGCTTCGACAGCTCATTAAAATTAAGGCTCTTTGAAGAGTATATGGGACTAAAAAAACCGGACATTGAAAGAGTAGGAGGGTTGAATATTTGTACATGTATTGAGTTGATGTTAAGGAACCCCTCTAGTGGTAAAATTTGTTTCCAACCGCAGCCATTTTGATGTGGGGTTTTTTTTTCCGTGATTATTGAGCGTTGGCTCGCCTCCGCAGCTCCTTCAAATTGAGTTCAAAGGTTGAAATTTCGTCCGTATTGAGCTGATAGTAGGCAGTGTCCTTTTAAGAACTTTCCTTAACCGCCATTTCAATATAAAGGTTCCATTTTTACTTTGGATTTTAAGTTTTTGCTCATCTCTTTGACTTTTTTTTTGTTTATGTATCTAAGAAAACGTTATTTATATTTCTTCTGATGGATAAAATATATGCAATTTTGGTAGATTCTATCATTTAATATGTATTATTATACCCAATATAAAATTTTCATTAGTCTAAAGCTCTAATGTGCCGAAGTATAAATGAGATTTCCAATTATGGAAGCTCGGAAGTTTCCAATTAACGACGAGTGATAATTCACATCTCTAACAAGTTCGCCAGTGGTTGAGATTTTACAGAGAATTCAAAGTAACAGCTAGGTGAAATCGGGGTTGAAATTTAGTCGATCCATTATTGAAGTAGTAACCACAAAAATCTCCCTCACATACAAAAACATGTCATGTCTGAAAAGGACACTTACCTAGCCGAATAATAATTTCTGCTGTATCGCCGAGAAAAGTGAAACATTCTCCGGGAAGGTTGCTTGGATTCAAAATTTGATGAGGTGAAGAATCTTTTACAAGTTTAAAAAATCCAAGGAACTTCGACATTTTGTTGGTAGGGGCTGGAGTTGTATTAAGTAATGAGATAATATTTCCTCCAGCATAATTTGCGGCATAATCTGGAAATAAAAAATCCAACTTTAAAATATCTTTCATTATTTCAACATGAAATTTCATCCGACAATTGAAAATTATGAAATAGCATTCTAAGAGAACTAGTGTTATTTTACCCAATACTGTAGATCCCTCATATCTTCACATGATACATTTGAATTATTTCATTTATTTATTTAATATGAGGTTATGTTGCACTGCAACCGTAAGGTCTATTGTACCCCATCACAGTTTTCTGTACTACGCCATCTACCTACAGCTAGCCTTCTAGTTCCAGATTATTAATAAACTCCTATATCTGGGAAGGCTTCAAGGAGGCTATCTTCTCACTCCTACAAGTTTCTTGACAAAAAATTCATTTTGTTGGCTTGCAATGGCGAGGCATTGTGTAACCAGGTGACAGTGTCGTGTCCGTGAAGTTAGCACCCACATTTTCGAAAATGAAAAATTTTTTTTTTGCTTTCGTTAGTAACTCGTTAGTAACTGATTGTAACATCAGAATTTTCGTTTGTACCTCAAGGAAACTGATAGAAAAACACCGCATTCCGCGGGGTGCTAACTTCACGGGCACCCACTTTTCAATTTTTCGAGGAGAACAAAACACAGTTAGAAAGTCCATCGTTAGTAACTATTTGTAACATAAAAATTTTCGTTTGCAACCTAACCCTGAATGAAAAAACGATACCCCTAAAATGCGAAGTTAGCACCCATATTTTCGAAAATGAAAATTTTTTTTTCGCATTAGTTAGTAACAGGTGAGTAACTATTTGTAACACAAAAATTTTCGTTTGTACCTAACGTATAAACGCTATAATTAAAGTTAGCACCCATATTTTCTAAAATAGGGAAAAATGATTTCGCATTGGTTAGTAACTGGTTAGTAACTATTTGTAACACAAAAATTTTCCTTTGTACCTAACGTATAAATACTAAAATGGGAAAATCACGCCCCTAAAATGCGAAGATAGCACCCACATTTTCTAAAATGAGGAAGATTTTTTTTGTATTGGTTAGTAACTCGTTAGTAACTATTTGTAACATCAAAATTTTTGTTTGTAACTTTACCTATAATGGAAAAACTACATCACTTGAATGCAAAGCTTTGGATCTATATTTAGATCCGAAAGTAGTTACATAACTTGTTCTTAAGTATTTCCTGAGACATAGAAGTTAACACATCCAAATACTCAGGTACTGACCACCACATTACCTGTAAATAAGTGAATCTATTCTTTCCAATTGAACTATTGGAACTCAAATTCAAATATACATGACTTATCATTATATCCTTAGTAATAATGGATTATTAACTAAAATTCAAACATAAGTGAATTATCATTATACTCTTATTAATAATTTAAACAATGAATTGTTGAAATTTGTTCAGTAATTTCGATGTAATTTTGAGTATACCATCCCGCTGTTATCATCATTGAAAACAAAGCTTAGTAAATCTCACATTTCATATTCTAAAATTTTCAGATTTCTTAATAAAATATTTAATTAATAAAAGGTCATTCGAAGGCGCATGATAATAAGTTATTAAGCTTAGTTGCTCAAACTTACGGCACCGGCGCTCTTCAAATCCAAAGACCATTTTGTCATGCGCAGTTGATCTGCCTAACTAATATAGTAGAATATGTACAACCATTATAGTGTTTATACGTTAGGTGAAAACGAAAATTTTTGTGTTACAAACAGTTACTAACCAGTTGCTAACTAATGCGAAAATATTTTTCTCCATTTTCGAAAATATGGGTGCTTACTTCGCATTTTGGGGATGTCGTTTTCCTATTTCAGGTTAGGTTACAAACAAAAATTTTGTTGTTACAAATAGTTACTAACGAGTTACTAACTAATAATAATAATAATAATAATAATAATAATAATAATAATAATAATAATAATAATAATAATAATCTTTATTTAGCACTTGGCTAGTTATTGAAAAGAAATACAAATATTTTCAAAGCGTGTTGTTAGTTATAAAAATAAACATTATCTTACTATGTTTCCCTTAAAAAATGTACAAACTCTTTTAATAAAAATTTTCAAATTAGGAGCATTCTCTATTATCCCGGGAAGAGCATTAAAGATGCGAACACCTTCACAAAATAAGGATTTTTGTAAAGTTGCCGTTTTAACCCACTGAATGTTGTAGTCTTGGTCTGAACGAATATTATATTCATGAAAGTTTGATCTTTTTTTCGGAAAATCGTTAAGATATTTTGGTAATTTTTTATGCTCTATTTTATATATTAAAACCAGGTTGGCCTTCTTAATGCTCTGCCCGACAGATAACCAATCCAAAGCCTGCAACATGCTTACTATTGGGGTATATTTATTACAATTAAGGATAATGCGCATTACTTTATTTTGCTGAATTTGTAGTCTATTTATATTTTCCTGAGTACAAGATATTAATAAGGAACAACAATAATTAAAGTGCGGTAAAACAACTGTGTTATATACAAGTATTTTTGCCCATTGTGACAAATAATTTGAAATGCGACGAAAAAATCCAATTTTTTTACCTAATTTTTTACATAGATAATCTATCTGATTAGAAAAACTAAGTTGGGAATCCAAGAAAATACCCAAATATTTTATTTCAGAAACAAAATCAATTTTAGAGCCATTTATGTTGAGGGCTAACCCAAACTCAGCATATTTTCTACAGTTTGTCTTTGAACCTATTACCATACATTTTGTTTTTGATGTGGTCAGTTTCAATTTATTTTGGCAAAGCCAGTCATACAAGATTTTTAGTTCATTGTTTAGGGTATTTGACATTTCCCCAAAATCATTTCCTGCTACACAAATAAGAGTATCATCCGCAAATAAATTAACAAATGAAAAAAATTTTCTTCATTTTCGAAAATGTGGGTGTCAACATATAAGGGGCGTGATTTTCCCCATTATAGCGTTTATACGTTAGGTACAAACGAAAATTTTTGTGTTACAAATAGTTACTAACCAGTTACTAACTAATGCGAAAAAAAATTTTTTCATTTTCGAAAATATGGGTGCTAACTTCGCATTTTAGGGGTGCCGTTTTCTCATTCAAGGTTAGGTTACAAACGTAAATTTTTATGTCACAAATAGTTACTAACGATGGACTTTCTGAGTTTTGTTCTCCTCGAAAAATTGAAAAGTGGGTGCCCGTGAAGTTAGCACTCCGCGGAATGCGGTGTTTTTCTATCAGTTTCCTTGAGGTACAAACGAAAATTTTGATGTTACAATCAGTTACTAACGAGTTACTAATGAAAGCAAAAAATTCTTTCATTTTCACGGACACGACAGTGTCCTGTAAGGAAGCCAGTGAGGAGGTGTAATTTATTCTTACTGATATCCAGATATCTTTTGGATCTTGCAGTTTTAAAGCTTTTTGGAGTGTTCCATACCTCTGGAGATTCTGCCAGAGTATTTCTCTTTCGGTTTCCTCCTTCTTCCGAAATTCTCTCTCATAGGTGCATTTTCCTATATCACAGAAAGGTTCTGGGTCAGTAAATGACGTTCGTGCTTACTTTCTGGCGAGTGAATCGGCCTCTTCCTTTCCTGACCAGGAACTTAGACTAAAGAGTCCTTGTTATTCTTGTCTATTTCATTGAGATTCCTTTGGCACTCCCATATCAACTTTGAATCGATGACATGAGAGCTCAGTGCTTTTATAGCGGCTTGACTATCAGAATAGATCGCTATGTTGCATTTCTGATAGTTTTTTTTTCTACGAATGTCAATAAAAACCATCATTCTATGTACAAATGTAATTTCGGAACATACTGCATTGTTTTATACCCATTTTCATTGTGCTCCTATCACCATGATGAGTGAACTACAAAGTTCACATCGCACGGGTATTTTTACAAAGGTCGCGTTAACCGGCGCCGCATGTTTTTTTGTGGAACGTCAGATTGCCTTTTTTTCAAATCTTAAAATGAAAAATATTACTTATCCCATTTTATGTAACAGTAACATTCGTAGAAAAAGTATAGTGTAAAACTCGCATGGAATGACCATTTCCTACTCGTATGATGTGCAGCACTCACCTGCGGCTCATGCTGCAAACGTCATACTCGTAGGAAATGCATGTCATTCTATGCTCGTTGTACAATAAACTATTCTATATTCATATCTTTACATCTTTCTATTGGCAGTATTTCTGCCTGAAAGAAACTCGAACAGGAGCCCAGCGACAGTGCGCACTTGGTGCCTGCCCCATATACTGGCGAATAATAAACACATTGCAATTCACTCAAACTCAAGATTAAAAACAAAAGAGGAGATATATCAGAAAAACTGAATTTCTATATATTGTTCATTGAATAGTAGACACAATAAAATATAGTTTAAGAGTAGATAAATTCAAAAAAAAGTTAATGAAGGAATGATTGTAAAATTTTAATTGATAAGTTTCTTGAAGCTAAGAAAGTAATCGTTTTATTATTAATTATTTTAAAATCAAAAATTATTATGTGTTCAATCAGTAAATTGAATCTCAATAGTCATTGGTTTGTGATACCTAAAAGGGCCACATAGGAGGCCTCGGTACACCAGCGGTAAGGTGTACCGCCTTGTGCCGTAAACCGAGGATTGTGGGTTCGAGTCCCACCTTGCTTTTGGGTGTTGTATATGTCCCGAATTTAGTGGTTCTATATACTTATATATATATATATATATATATATATATATATATATATATATATATATATATATATATATATATATATATATATATATATATTGTAACGGACTTTTCGTGTCGGTTCTCGTGAATTATAAAGAAGGTATCTTTTAGTTATATAGAAGTTTATTTGCAGTAAACTATTAACAGAAATCAAATAATTAAATAGTATGAACCAACGCGCATCTGCTTCTGCTCTGGTCTCGTTTCGCTGCGTCGACTGCACCTCCAGTGCGCAGGCAGTCCTTGGTCAGTCGAGGACGGTAGCGAAGTGTAGGGAGTAGCTGGATCTTTGCGTTCTTAGGTCCGCGATTCTGTTTGACATGATTACGGGGCCGGGGTCGGTTTCGTCGCCGCCAGCTGGTCAACCTCGTTGGCCACTGCAAGCGAGTCAGCTCCCGGTCTATAGGAATTCACCGACAATCAGCACTTTTCGGACGGAACGGAAATAGATTGGTCAATACCCAACCTACGAATATTACCGACAATCAGTACTTGTCGGACGGAACGGAATAGATAGGTCAATACCCAACCTACTAGGAATTCCGACAATCACTACTTGTCGGACGGAACGGAATAGATTGGTCAATACACAACCTACGAGGGTTTCCGACAATCAGTACTTGTCGGACGGAACGGGAAGAGACTGGTCAATACCCAGTCTCAGGAATTTGTCGGCAATCAATACTTGCCGACGGACGGGAGTTATACTGGTCAATACTCAGTCTAGGAGAGAGTTCCTGGGAGTTAGTACCTCCCAAGAACTGCATTCTCGGTGCTCGGGTTATATAGGCAGTGGCTTGCCCCTCCAGTGAAATAACCAGCTTGCGCGCCACTAACGTTGGTGCGCGAGCAACAACGTTACAATATATATATATATATATATATATATATATATATATATATATATATATATATATATATATATATATATATATATATATATATATATATATATATATAATTAAGTTATTGGGTAATGTACATAGTTTACAAGCCCATTGGCCGTTTGGAACCGGCGTTAAACTGTAGGTCCCTCGAGTTAAAAAAATAAATAAAAAGGACACAGATGTTTGTGATTCACTTTTATCCCAGTATATCGAAAAACCTGTAGCGATAGTAGTATCATTATAAAATAAAATTGTGGATTTTGCTGAATTATTGTTAATTTTTAAATCAAATTCATACAAAAATATAAGTTACAATGTCTTTGAGATTTTATCAGAAAACTTTATGATCTGTCATCTTTTCCAACTGATGAGCTGTGGTTTGATGGTTAAGTGGTAGAGTAACTGGCTAAATTTCGCCATCAATTACTTTACTTTGCTCTGTCTCACTTATCATAATGTGCGTAATATATGTGAGATAATAAAGTCATTATCAATATCATTATAATAATATTCAATATCTACTTTTTTCTACAAATCAAAATTAAAAATGTTGAAAAATTTGTTTTCTTCAATTATTCCTTCCGATGCCTGTTTATCATTATTGCAGAAGATTTTTTGTAAAAACTATAATCAATTCTCCACTTTTCAAAATCATATGTAATCTGCAATAATACGTTGATATTATAATCCTAGCTTTACATTTATAAAGAGAATTTACTGAAATTCACGAAAATTGATACTTCTGAATTCATCGTCAATATATTCAACCGAATCAATTTCACAATTTGTTTTAATTAATAGAAGTAGAAAAACCTCTCAGAAGAACTAAAAGAATAAGAAAGATTATCACTCGTACAGCTAGTGACGATGGCTCAGTTTTATACCTATTTTTCATTCCATTGTTCCATAAATATCTGTTTAGATCTTACTAGATCTCATAATTACTGTGCAGTAGTATAGCTGCCATCTAACAGGAACAGAGCAAATCAAAATTCAATAAATTACTCCTTCTCTGGTGTACAGTACTGATGAGATCAAAAAATATCGAAACATCTGTCTTCTTGATCTAAAGTGATTTCCATGTATGGGATTATCGGTTTAGGGCACATATATTTAGCTCTCATGAAAAGGTTATCGAGAATTTCCAATAAACACATATCTTTACTTGTTCAAAGTTGTTTCTCATACCAGAAAGTATGATGTACATACTTGAATTATTGTTGCTATTTTACTTGATTTTTTTATAGATAATATCGAAAATTATAATCAATACGTCAATAATTTCATTGATTTGTCAACTTCACGTTTTTATTTAATGAAACCATTGCCGGCAAATGAAAATTCTCTGTGTTTTTCAACAACTATCTATAATGTGCAAAGTATTTCATATCCAAACGTAGTCACATACGGTCCAACCAAACAATCGATAACCTGTCATGCAATATTGCAAGAAGTATGCGTTAGGCGTACGCTTCAAATTCATAGGAGCGTATTCTCCTATAAAGTTGAAGCGTGATAAAAATAATGAATTCGTAACGTTCAGTTGTACCACTTGTGTATGACACCAGAGTGAAATGGTTGTGAAATATTCAAATTTTAGAACGCTCAACCGTCGAAAGACTACTTCCATTAATTATGCCTTGTTGTCTTGGTTGAAGAATAGTTCCTCCTCTTTACCGAATGATACACATTACCATTTAAAACTATATGTATTCTTTGTGTTATTTTGTTGGATGCTAATTCAAACTCATTGTTTTTTTTTTACATCAGACAGGTCAGTGATAAATCGATGTGGCCCACTTTGAAAAGAACTTGTGAGCAGCAGAGCTCCATCAGTAGAGGACTGAGGTCGTATTTTTCGCGCGAAGTGCATCGCGTCCAGATGCGAGTTGCACGAAATGAATTATGTTTAGAAGAACTACACTTCAATAGCGAATCAAAAAAAATTTGAAAATTATTTTTTTTTTAAATCGTATTGCTAATAGCTCACGCTCTAATAGCTCTATACTTTTTTTGAGAAAGAGAGTTGAAACCCACAAGGCATTGTATTTCAGGATGATCCCAATCTACGTACCAAATGGCAGCGGTTCGAGAAATTCAACCAAATTATGACAGTTTCATTCTGTGTCGGAAAAAATCCCAGATACCAAGTTTCAGCTTATTTGGTTTGATGGGAGCCGCTGAAGATGCCATTATGTACCGGCCAAAAAAATGTATATATATAGATAGGTATATATATATATATATATGATTATATATATATATATATATATATATATATGTTTATTTTTATATATATATATATATATATATATATATATATATATATATATATATATATATATATATATATTATATATATATATATATATATATACATATATATATATATATATATATATATATATATATATATATTATATATATAAATATAAATATATATTTATATATATATATATATATATATATATATATACCTATATATATATATATATATATATATATATATATATATATTCGGCACCTGACTGTCCGTTCCGCACTTTCGATATGTTGCAATAGTCAATATTCTATTATTTTCGGAGAAAATATGATTCAGAATTGTTTATAGTCAAGATATTATTCTGAAGTAGATATTGCCGCTCGAGCCGGCCCAACTACAATGATTTATTCATGGTGCCATACACATTCATTTCCCTTAAGTTGCAATTCAAATGTGAGGCAATTGTGCGAAAGTAGCAACTCTCTGTATAATGTATTAAAGGAGTTGTTGGCGATGCACAGCTTGAAGTAATATCCCATATCTGAGTCAGGTGTGCCACTATAGCTATCGATACTGCAAGGTATATATGCTTCGCATGGCAGCCAAAGTGTTTGCATTTCATCGATTCATTAATTTCCATTTCCATACACTTATAATTCGAACTCTACTGAAATTATAGAAGAACCATAAGCTACTGAGTATGTGGCAGAAATAATAGCAGATGCAACTGAAATTATCAAATTTGTTGAAACACATGAAAAATGCAATAAAAAGTAATAAAAGTTTGGATAATAAATCAAAAACCGTTGATTCAATAATATAATGTCAGAGATTATCATTAGAAGTTGAACATGTGAAATATATAAACGATATTACTACGAGCATGATCAATTATGAACGATTCAGAAGGATGAACTGTAGTTGAGAAAACCAAACTTTTCATAATGCTGAAGTGTTTAAGGAGATGATCGAATTGAGAAATGCATTGAACAAAAAACTTGCCATAGTGCAGTAAAATATATAACTAGTATTGTAGGAAATTATATGAAAAACAATAAGCAAAATTACTATTTTATAGCTGTGGAAGTTGACGAGAGAAAACTTGAAGTAAATCTGGATTCTAACTACAGTGTTTTTTATTGAAACAATTGTGCGGTCTGCAAAAAAAAATGGGAACAGTTTCAAAAGTAATGTTTATATGGCTACTAAGAAATAATGGGCATATTATTTATTTCAACTGCTATGACTCAGTCCACAACTACGTAGAAAATTACAACTACCTTGAAATTCGATTATTAATGAATGAACTGATATCACATATGTCCTTGCAGAACACTTTAGTTTTAAGGTAACCGCTTGATCGAAATCGGATTGAACCGATATATGACAGGTATGTCCTATAAAACAGACTCTGTGGAACCATCTCCTTGTTAAAGGATGGTATAAATAATAAAATTATTATAAACATGAAAAACTCGAATTTGATTTTCAACAACTACAACTGAAAGTGGTTCTGTGACGTTTTTTTCCTATATAAAATATATATATATATTTGTGATGTTTATTGATGAAATACTAGAATATAATATTCGTAAATCATTGGATAGAGATGTTAAAAATTATTTCGAAAACAATAATAAAACTCAGATATCTGTGAATGTGATAAATTGATATAGCTTAGCATATCCGGATATATGTGAAAACTAAAGTTTCTTAGAGTTTCACAACTTAAAATTAAAATAAAATCAAGAAATATATTTTTTTATCAACCAAGCTGGCTTCATTGAATTGATCATTTTATGGCATTAATGTTTAAATACTATTTCGGCAATGTGTCCTCCATGGCTGGCGCGTACAAGTCACAATCGGGAACTCCAATTCTCACACAGCAGCATTTGCGGCCGTATTTCGCCAATAACTCTTCTAATATTGATTTCCAGGTGTTCAATTGTCTCTGTTTTATCGGCATAGACAAGTGATTTTACATAACCCCGAAGAAAATAATCTAAAAGTGGTAAATCACAAGATCTTGGTGGCCAATTGTTAGGACCATTACTTGAAATTATTCGTTTATCAAAAGTTTCTTTGAGTAAATCAGTTGTAGCGCGCGCGCGCTGTGTGGCACGTGGCTCCGTCCTGTTGGAACCACTTGTCATCAAGATTAATGCCAGCTAATTGAGGTACGAAAAATTTCTCACCATGTCTCGATACCGTTCACCGTTGACAGTAACATTCTGAACATCATCGTTTTTGAAGAAATATGGACCAATGACTCCGCCGGCCCATGAAGCCCACCAAACAGTAATTTTCTGTGGATGTAATGGTGTTTCGATAAAAACTTGTGGATTATCTTCAGTCCAAATGCGACAATTCTGTTTATTTACGTACCCATTCAACTAAAAATCACCTTCATCGGTGAAAAAAAAATTGTATGGAAAATCAATATCAATATCAATTTGCGCTTCAGCCCATTGGCCGAACTGGCGGCGCATACGATGGTCGTATGGCTTTAATTCCTGCAGAAATTGAATCTTAAAAAGATAATTTCGTAAAATATTCCATAAAGTGAATGAACAGAACCCCATTTGCTGAAAACGTTGACGAATTGATTGATTTGTGTCTTCTTCAATGCTTTCCTGTACGGCGGCTACAGCTTGTTCGGTGCGCACTGTTCGGCGTCTTACGGGATGCATATCATTAAGAGTAAACGTGGAGCCAAAAACGATCCATAGTTATTCGAATTAGTCGCTCTGATGGACGATTATGATAGCCATAAAATGGACCAAGTACACGATCAGTTTGACGAACAGAACCATTATTTCGATAAAAAATTTCAACAATTTGAAAGCGTTGCTCTAATGTAACTCTATCCACAATGAAATGCCAATCCAAGCTAAACAAAAATCACCTATCACCTGTTAAGTCGGTTATCAAAAAAAGCAGTACTGCCAATTTAAAGTTGTGAAACTCTAAAAAGAACACCCTTTAGAAATTGAATACAACTCCTAGAGAAATTTATATAATTCCGAGCCGATTTATGAAATATGTAAAATAAATTGTCGGCGGTTCTTCAATACACACATGTCCTAGAAAATGTATGTATTTTCTAGCCATTGTATGAACAGCACTACGAAATATATGAAAAATCACGCTAAACGCTATTTCATTGAATTGGAGTATAAATTAGAAGTAAAATATATAAACAGGGAATAATAATGTTTTTAACGAAAGCTTCAAAAGAACTGATCATTTATATTAAAACTCAAAAATGTATTAAATTTTGAGGCAACCGAGCGGCGTAAAAAAACTAGCTAATATGCAACGCTACCTCCCTAGAGAAATAAGAAGAGAAATCGCGGATTTCTAGAATACTTCTTGAATTGTTCATTGAACTGACAGTTCGAGTTCAATGACAGTTGTTTTATGACAACAGTTGTTTTATGATTCGATTCTGTTTTATCTGATACCACGCCTATAATATTTCGTGCATAACCACGTCTTAAATCGACACTACTTATCACCCTTATCACTTTTATAACATTCTTCCGGCCATAAGCAATGAATTTTTAAGTGACACTAACCGCCCTGAGTGCGATCACGCGAGTAGATGGCGAAATAGTAATGTAAACTAGCGATCTACTGAATTTATAACACTTTTTATTCGTGTTCAGGATATCTAAAGAACTACTTGGAAATGTGTAGAATAAAATTCATTTCACACCTTCTCTGACCATTTTACACCGTCATTGAGAACAATTTATAATGATGGATTACATACATTTCGAGTAGACTAACAGATATACAAATATATCGGATGGTAATCGGCACATCGATAGATCATAATACAAATAATGAAATGTGAAGTCTCATATTCATCCAATTTCTTAATTTAGAGATTATGATACGAATAAACTTCGACAGTGCAAAATATGAGAAGCGAAATTTTTAATCATATATTTTAAAAGTGGTTAGAAACTTAAACAAAATTCATTCTGAAATTAATGTGTCAGTTCATATTGAAATAGTTTTACTGTAACTATAATAATTGGTTGATGTTTTAGGGAATACTTAGAATGCTATAATACAAAAAATGCTCAAAATGTGGAATGATCCTCGAAATGACTTTCACTAATTCAGCGTTTCTCAACCTGTTAGGCATGTTAGAATGGGTTTTTCCTATTTTAATAATTATTTGTAATCATCATTCTCTGTAGGTACCCTTTCTACACAATTTGTCATCTATCTTTTTCTTGTATTCGATATAAAGGAGAATTATATTTAGTTTGTATTGAGTATCTGAAGAAGAAGAAGAAGAAGTTACATCGAAACGTGCGTCATGAGTATTTTATTTAATAAATGTGTGAACTGTTTCTATAAACCATTGTTTTAATATATTTTTTCTGCCCTAAAACAGAAGTGCAGTTTCATTTCAATACTTTAAGAGTTTCAGATGTCCTAAAATGTTTAATTACACATTACAATTCGTTAGAAGAAGAGTAAACATGGAACTCATTAATAGGAATTGATTGCAACTTCAATGTAATATTTTATGAATAAAAGACTTTGGTACATTGCATCTATTCAATCCATCATTAAATTTATATTATATTTCACTAAAATTGAGTTTCGATAACTATACCTACATCATATATTTTTCATATTTGTTCAATCTTCTTTCAGTTAGAAAAATGTTGAATTTATTATTCAAGTGTTTTTAAATTGATTAAGAATTTTCATTTATCCAGAAAATTACTCACCGAAGAGGGAAACTTTATCAGCTTCATAAGTATGCAAGGCATTTTTAATTTTTCCTTCTACGGTACCACTTTCTTCGAGAAATTTTCTCACTCTATCCTCAATTCTCGAAAACTCCTTTTTGGTTATACATTCAAATCTTCTCCTCTCCCTAAGTTGTTCTCCAAGTTTAATAATCATGTGTTTCATATTCACTATGTCTTCTCTTAGAACCTCAAACGCTTCAAATTTATTAGTAATATCAGAATTCTGTTCGCAAAGCAGTGTTAAGTTGTGCTTATCGTCAATTTCAGATGGAATAGTTTCAACCGTCGATTCGTAGTTTGTTTCTACGTGAAAAATATCGTACTTTCTTGAAATTTTCTCTAGTAAAATGAACATTAAACAGGCAAGAATTACGCATTTCAAAAAATGACGAATCAGATAACATGAGTCTTGTACACCTGCACCTGTTTTCAAATCACAAGACAATTTTTCTTGTATTGGTATGAATTCTCTGGGTTTCTTGTAGTTTCTCATTTTGTCAGTCAAGTTTTCCACAATTAAGACGTATTCAATGAAAAAAGTCTTACTTCAGTACGATATACATTTGTTAGATATCAACAGAAAATTTCGGTATATACAATAAAATTGACAGTGAAAATATATAGGCAATTTGAAGGCTGAAGTGATGTCAAACCAGGTGTCAATATGTCAAGATTGACTTATTCTTGAAGCATGAAATTCCTTGATTTTTATAGCAAAATGCAAATTCAAGAGAACAATATTGAAAAAATTGCTCATCGGTCATAATCAATTGCACTTTACATGGCACAAATAATATATTACTTAGATTAAAGCTACTTGAAACAAATAAATGATTGAAGTAAGAGTATTTCATTTCTTTTAGAAAAATGGAGCAGACAACTATTATTGGGAGATAGAAGGAATGATATTTCATTTCAAGATGAACATTATGTATCGCCTATCTTAGTTCTTTTTTTATATTCCAGGTTTGTGATTTCTGATATACAAGGTGTCCCGAAATTAGACGTCAATATTTCAACCACATATTTGACTTCCCAAAATAGAGATAAAAATTCATATAAACTAGGGTTCACAACTTCTTTTTTGGTGGTTAATTTTTAGTAATTTTGACTTCAAATTTTGAAAACATGAAGCTTTTCGTACAAATAAGGTACTCTTCTCATACTTCGCTAGGAATCAGCATTTTCGAGAAAAATGCATTTGAATAGTTCTTTACGAATTCAATTCTAACCACGTATTTCGAACTACGGTCAACTTTATTAAGGTGAAGATCCGATAACGGTTTTTTATAAATATTATATACTTGAAATCACTATTCTAGTCTTATGCGAAGTGTGGTTCTGCATTTTCTTAACAAGGTTGGCAATTCTTGGTGTTATATTTGAAAGTGCTCAACCAATATATTTCTGTTTCATTTGGAATTTGTCAAATATGAAATTTGTTATTTTAAAGCCCCAAATTTGTATACCTACTCTCGCGCTTCCCAATGCCCCTTCCCCCAATTAGAGAACCTCTGAACTGAACATAAGGAAACAATTATTTGAGGTTTACTTATTCTAACATTTAGATAACATGCTCGAAGAAGGCATATTTGTGCTCTACGGGTAATCACATGAGAAGCTTTCGAAACTTCAAAATGGTTTTGCCGTATTTGATTCCTTGCCACACGTATTCTTTCACATAACTCCTCCTCGTTGTCCACTTCTGTTATGTATACTATATCTTTTATACGGCCCAAAAATTAGTAGTCTAGTGCATTTATATCCGGCGATCGGGGTGGCCTCGGAATAGGAACACCTCTTCTAATCCATTTAGCCGGAAATCATTGGTTTAGCCAAATCCTAATATTCACACCATACTGGGCTGGCGCACCGTCGTGCTATGCCATTGTACCACGTACAAAGTGGATATCTGGTAATTCTCTATTTGAAAACCTCTGCATTACTACTAAATAGCTTTTCTTCCGGCAACAAGCAGCACAATCGAAAACTGGGCGATTAATAATTGACAGCTAATTTTCCTTTACCTGGCGACTCAAAAAACGTCATTTGTTTTCAGATCTACTGATTGTTTTTTCCTCGATTTGCACATTGAAAAACAATAAATCAATTCGTGAAGAAATATTCAAATGCATTTTTCTCGAAAATGCTGCTTTCTAGCGAAGTACGAGAAGAGTATCTTATTTGTACAAAAAGCTTCATGTTTTCGAATTTTGAAGTCAAAATCACTAAAAATTAACCACCAAAAATTTGGGACAAATTTTTTGCCAATACCCCCCTGCACTACCCACTCCTGAAAATATCGCAATAGTAACTTTAAGGTCATTAAATAGAGCGTAAAAGGTTTCGTACCTGTAATAAATTGTATCCAATTACCTTCACAGGTTTCGAAAATATTCACAAAAAATCACCATCAGGTCTTCTCTTTTAACAACCTGTATCTTGAAAACGAAGAAGTTGTGGACCCTAGTTTATATGAACTTTTATCTCTATTCTTGGAAGTATAATATGTGGTTGAAATACACATACGTTCTTGCTTTATTTTCATATTCTTGATTTTGAGTAATATAAATGTTTAAAAATTATCCTCTTTTTAGAAATATTTATATATATTCATTCGATAATAAATAACATATGCAACTATATTCACGAATATTCTTTAGAGACGTAGACATTGTTTTTGAACCTTCAACGTTCGGAATGGAACCAAACGATAGTGTACTAACAAAATATTGACATTAATTACTAGTAGATAATTTCCTTGAATATCGGCTTCCTGGCGTCAAGAAATCAAATTTTACTTGCACTGCTATTCATATTGATCCTGCGTTTGTTTCACATGACATGAAAAGTAAGGATGTATTTTTAAAGTATTAATTCTTTTAGTTCAACTTTTAGAGTGTTTGATGCTCAAAATAAATCTATTTTCTCATTTCCCTACAAACTGTTTCATGTTTATTACTTATTCAGAGGAATAAATGATTCCAATTTTAAATGATGGAAGTTACTCAAACTTTGATTTTTGAAAGAATGTTAAAATGTCAATCGAAGTTCTCTTCATTCAAAGTTCCAAATTCCCTCGGGAATTTTGTATAAAATGTGAATAATTATCTCCCTTTCGAAGTCATTGAACACTGTAGCATTTAAATTGACTTTGAAATTCAGTAATCTAACAAGAATAATATGACTCTCCAAAATCAAACTCTACACCTAAAATTTCGTAGAATGATGTTGTTATTACAATTACACAAGCAGAAAGATAAAGTGGCTTCAAGTCAGCCGAACGAAACGCTTACTTTCAGAGCTTTTCCATGGAATATCCGAAATTATATACACTGTTCACTCCGGGACAGCGGCGTAACTCGAACATTGTGCACCCTTGGAAAATAATTAGCCGCTGCCCCCAGAGTTTTTTTATTCTCATGAAAAAAAATTGAAAAACTTTTCGCAATACTTTGAATATTAATTAGGAATGTCGATGTATATTTTCTTTATAATTTGTAATTATTAGATCTTCATATTTCAAACCGTTTCCCTGGACGAAGACTCCTATTGCTCCCCTAGTAACGCCACTGCAATGGGAGTTATTGAAAAATAAAGATGAAATATTTGACTTGGCTAAAACCTTTATTATGCAAGGAATTATCTGAAAATATCAAGGGAACCAATGGTAAGTATTCGTACATCAGACAAATAGAGAATTGGATTGAGCAAAACCCTACATACGTGATTGAGAAATTCTTAAAAACGAATAATTTTATAAATTTATGAAGTTCCATACTTTCGTTGCTATATTTTGTAGATCTACTTCGTAATTTCATTAATGTTACATTGTTTTATTTACTATTTTCTACATCGAAATGAAGAAATGTAGTTTTTTTTTCTTCATATTTGGTACGAATGATATTTCATTTTTAATTTCTGTTAGATATTCAGTTCTGTTATAATTTTGTCACTTTTTTGGCACATATATATCATAGCTATTTTACTGACTCGACGGCAACTACTCAGTAGTTGCCGTCGAGTCACCAGACGTACAGCAGCACTTGAGAATGCCAAATGAGATTTTGGCGAAACGTCGTGAAACAAACGGTGCTTCTCAGCGCCAACAAAACTTCCGAAATCGGATTGAACCCCGGAATCTTTCTCTGATTCATTCCACCATCCGAGAAAACATACGATATAACATATATTTATATGTATATATATATATATATATATATATATATATATATATATATATATATATATATATATAGGCTTGCCATACGTCCCGGTATTTTACACTTGACTCGGCGTCCCGCCTGGTTTTATCATTGTCCCGGAAAACGGGCGTCAGATATAAAAAGTAAAGAATAATGACTGTTAATAGTTTAATTATAATAACAGGCCTATGAGAGGCGCGAACGCTAGCTAGTGAAGAGGTGTACAGTGTACACTATCACTTTTTGTGGCAGAGAGAGGTGAGCACTTTGACTTGAAAGCAAAGATTAACACTGTCAACTTATTAATTAATTGTTTTTTCAGTTTGACGAAAAACAGTTTTCTTATAATGATTTTATAGTTAGACAAAAATTTCTAAAAAAAAAATTATATATATATATATATATATATATATATATATATATATATATATATATATATATATATATATATATATATATATATATATATATATATATATATATATATATATAATATATATATATATATATATATATATATATATATATATATATATATATATATATATATATGAGAGATAATTGTATCTTTTAGAGATTGTTGATATGGATATTTAATTTGAAGAGGACATAAATTAGTACGTCAATAGAAAATTTTCAAACGGCATTAGTGAAATTAAAAATAGAAAATTTACATTCGTTGAATAGATCGTGAAACAATACAAGAGTAAATGTAATTTTATTCTAATTTAAGCTGAAATAAGGTTTTTCTCATTTTCTCCAAATCTTCACATTTTTTTTCATTTGATTTCCATCCGGTGGCATAACGAACCAAACGAAAAATCTACTGAATTTATCGTTTCTGAAGGCAGTTATAATTTTTGCAGTTGGTTCAAATTTTCTGACGTTCCATTATAGTTGTCTCGATTTTGTTGCCTCAAATCATAATCAACATAAAAAAATTCCACATTTCCATCGTTTGAATCGTTAGTTATGGTCCTGAATTCAAACAAAAATCCCATAGAAAAAAGCACTTACAGTGTTTTCTGAATGTTCGATTCAACTTTTCCAATTTTTTTTCCCAAGAATCTTATTCGAACTCGTTCGAATATTTCTCAATAATAACCATATTATACTTCCATAGAAAAATATTCTTGCAGTTTTTCCCGAATTCAAAATTTTCCAGGAAACTTGTTCGAATTTTCTTCGCATTGTACCTTACTCGGTCTATAGCGCAAATTTTCAAACATAGAAACTATGTAATTCGCTGTAGGCATTCACAAACGAACAGTATTTGATCTTTATTCATATATTCTTTATTCTCCAGGAATTTTTTGCCATGATAATCTAATGCAATCTAAAATAAACATTCTAACAAATATAGCCAACTGTACTATGCTTATCAACGAATAGCATTCTATTTTGAAAATAGGACTTTTAGTTCTTCCTGAATAAGGAAAATTTTCAAGAAACTACTCCAATTTTTTTTCTGTAAAAACTATACTTTTATATGTATATATATATATATATATATATATATATATATATATATATATATATATATATATATATATATATATATATATATATATATATATATATATATATATATATATATATATATTTATATATATATATATATATATATATATATATATATATATATATATATATATATATATATATATATATATATATATATATATGAAGTAGTTTTTCCCTTCAATAGTTCAACGTACCTACCCCAATACAGCAGAAAATTGCGTTTGAAACGCTGGTATACTTTACCATGTTGAATAGTCGATATATTTAGTTAAAATAGAAGTTTCACCAAGTTTTGAGAAACTCTGTTATCAACAGACCTGGAAAACTTTATAATAAAATTCCAAAGATTGCCGTAAATATCCATTAGGTACGTGCTGTAAATTGTGACTATAAATTATTTCAGATTGTCGTAGTTAAAAATTCACACATTTTGCAATGAACGAACCTTCTATGTGAGACGTCTTTGATTGTTAAACAGCACATTGAAAGAAAGATATTGCATCTGGGCAATTCTATCATTTATCGTTTGTCTCTGCTAGAGAAAAACTACTTATCATTACTTATGTAGCAAATGTGAAATTGCATTTTAACTCTTTGATTGTGTGATATTATTTGAGTAGATTAAGTTTATAATTTTATCAGCAATCCACAAGATACACAATGATGCAAAAATATTTTTTTTTAGTGAAGCTTATAATCAACGAAAAACGTCCATTTCAACCTGAAAATTATATTCAACTCAAAATTCGAAAATTAATTCCTAAAACTAAAATTGTGAGAATTATCATGCCATGTTCGACCAGGAAAAGATTACTACTGAGGGGAAACAAAAAAAACCCACATCAAATCGGGTCATGAAGTCGAATTATACTTCAATTTGGCACCAAATGCAAAAGCCTATATACATTGCCACGTGTATCAGTATTCCTGTCGCGTCAAGACCACACGAGAAATTCTTGTTGCCACATCTCATAGGAAGCGGAAAAGTTTATTCAAAAAGAACATGATATG
The DNA here is from genome assembly GCA_030704885.1 of Cynegetis impunctata. Classification (NCBI taxonomy): domain Eukaryota; kingdom Metazoa; phylum Arthropoda; class Insecta; order Coleoptera; family Coccinellidae; genus Cynegetis; species Cynegetis impunctata. Next base: position 296,260 of record JARQZK010003682.1, on the reverse strand, counting down.
TGTATATATATATTTTAAATTGATATAATAATTTTAAGTTAGTAGGCACTAGTAAGTGCGAACAATATAACGCTAAGTTTCTGTAATTTAATATTATGAAATTATTAATGATGAATAATGATTTTTCTTATTACTTTTTAAAATTTCATAGTGTTTTCACCTGCTTCAAACTTTTTTCATTATAAATTTAATATTACGTCTTGTAACTTTTCGAAACTTATTAGGAACTAACTCTCATTTTTTACAACTTGAATGCAAATAAAAAAATTATTACCGTCTGACGAAAATGTAACCAAGGGCTCCTTTAGTATCTTAAGGAAATAATCTGAAATCTGATATGTATTAATGTTAATGTTAATTGATTGTGGCAAAACGGCAGCATATGGCTCAGCTAACATGCACCTGAGAACTTACATCAGTCCTTCATAGATTTTGAATCTCACTTCATACGCAACTCAATCTACATTGGTCTTGTATAATGTATACTCTTCAACATCAAAACTGGTTCATTAATATGAACCAGCAGTTTGAGATTCTGAGATTCTCGAGAAAATGAAGAAACCTAAAAAAGCGCACTGCTACAAATTTATTCCTAATCTAATTCGCATAAGTCTACGTACAATTAATGAGATACTTGAGTGAAATCATTGTTTTCTAGTTACCCTATCCATAACCCCCTTATAACCATTTGTTGAAATCAAGTTCAATCAAGAATTGCTGTAACGCCAGAGATGGGCTAATTTCCTACAGCGTGTGAATTACGCGTTTTTCCATGCATTTATAATTGTATATGGCAATTAAAGTTGATGTGAGAAATCCCACATCCGATCACATGTTGAAATATCAGAAATTGAGACATTTTACGATGTGCCCAATTCAAATGTGAAAACTATGCTTATATGTTAGCATGAAAGGTGAACTGAAACAAATCTTTCCAAAATACCTCCTTTGGCCATGGCTTTTAATAGCATTTTTCTCTGAAATAGTAGAATATTTTACTACCGCAAATCAACACCGAAATCCATTCAATACCCACTGAATCACGACGATTCTAGTTTGTGAGTATATATATATATATATATATATATATATATATATATATATATAATATATATAATATAATATATATATAATATATATATGTATATATATATATAATATTATATATATATATTTTATAATATTATACTATATATATATATATATATATAGATATATATATATATATATATATATATATATATGTATATGTATAGTAAATATATATATATATAATATATATATATATTATACCAATATTAATATTGGGATTGCCAGTCTCAGTTGAATCTCTATAACTCGATTTTATTAAAAGGTTTTTAATAAAATCGAGTTTTTTCAAGATTCGACAAGCCTGTTTATTGCTAATAATTATCAAGAGATTAGAAATAGTTCACAGGCAACAATAAATTCGAATAAATATATATATACTATATATTATATATATATATATATATATATAATATATATAATATTTATATATATATTTTATATATATATATATATATATATATATATATATATATATATATATATATATATATATATATATATATATATATATATATATATATATATATATATAACATTATTTCTGGATGATCTTAATTGCGCCCAATCATTTTCACTAATATGTACTTTAAATTGCTCTTTTATGTTTCATATCTCTATCTTTCATTTGACTTATTACGTTTGTATCAATCCATTTTTTTATTTGCATATGTAGCAAGCACTTTTTTCCCATTTATTGGACACATTTGATCAAGAAATGTTTCCATATTATGTATCAAGATATTAGCCATTCCGTTTACGTTACTATCATTCATCCAATCAGTCTCAAACAAGTCAAGAGTTTACTCGCCTTTACATCTTGTCCAAATTGAATTAGAGGTTAAAAATTCGTGTGAAAAAATTAAATGAGTGAAAATACACCTTAATGACGGAGTTTTATTTGAAGTATGATTCTTTGAAGTTGAGACTGAACCTTTTTCAAGAAAATAGTTACTGAATTATATTATGCTTCATGTTTGTTCAAGATTTCTCGTAGTCCGATTTTTTTATTTTCCATCAATTCGTATGACAAACTCATCTAAAGGAGCTAATAATTTACTTGGATCGTGTGAATTATTTTGTTATGTTATGAAGTAATAAATATCCCATATAACCATGCAGTAATATGAGATAAACTCCAAAATTTATACTGTTTGAAATAAAATCTCTATTCCACTGATACTACATTATTCGCATAAACCAAGGTAAAATTGCCTTCATGAGAACGAGAACAATCACAATTAATTTTTAATTGGCTAATGAAAAGCAACCGTTAAAGCGATCGACACACGCAACGAATTCCATTTTCATTCCTCATTTATTTTAGCGCATTTTCTTTTAAATTATTTTCATTTTATTATTATCTTATTTGTACGGTTGGTGGTTACCGAGGTAGGTACTCCTGATTGATTCAACTATTGAGTTGACTGAACTTGTTTATTATAATAATTTTGTGTGTGAAATTGCGGTTTTCGTTGATTCTAAAAACAAATCTTCAATTTAGGAAAATTGTTGAGAATTTTATATTTTTAAAGGAACTGTAGTTGGTAAGATTTAAAAGAGTCATGTAACTCATCATTTTTCAACCTTTCAGGATTCGCCGCCCAAAATTCAATCATCGCGTTCACCGTATAAAATAAAATGTACACAATAATAATATATTTTGAGTTTTTTGACTCTAAAAATACACTACGACCTTAATTTTGAACCTCACAAATTATCAAGAATACGGAAATTCGTTGATATTTGGCAACATCGCTTAGCATTGACAAAACAAGAATTGGGTGCTATTTTATTGCTTTTGCGTCTCAATGTCGGACTTTCGCGCAGGTTTGTCTTGACCATTCTGGAATGTCGATAAACTGACGTCTCGAGCATGCGCGGATGTGAGCAAACCTAAATGTACAGAGAGAACTAAGGGTGTCTATTTCTGATATCAAGCCTTCCTTCGAAAAACTTTGTTCTGCAAGACTGGCCCAATGAAATCACTAATAATAATTGAATTTGTTTTTACTGAGTAAGTTTTGATTAACATGGTTTTGATTTAGTAGGTTGTTTTGATTGAATAAGTTAATCATTAAATATTGTGTTGAAATATATTTTGTTTTGTATGAGTGTGTGTTTTTTGCAGTCAGTTAATCAAATTTTTTTGAATAATATTTTCTCCTAGATGTGCTTGTGTCCGCTTAGGAGAACGCTCCCCACAGGGTGAGAATTTCTGATCTAACTTATTTGTATTCTTTTGGAAGGCTTTGTGGTTTCGCGAGGAAATTCAAATGATCCATGTCAGTTAAGAGAATTTATTTGACGAAATTTAAATTCATTAAGGTATTAAATAGGAAAAATCTGTACAAAAAGTAGAATAAACGAATATTACTCTACTCGTCTTAATTAGATGTCATGAATTCATTACGATCTCTGCTAAAGCACTACACATGTCTCAAAGCTTGTAATACTGTGTTCTATAAGGCTTACGTGCCTATTTATAGTAGCATTCCATTTTAGAATAGTACTTCCATGAGGCACCATAGCCCATCATTACACAGTACTCATTGTTCAGATTTCCTCTTCACCTGGAAAATAAAACGTACCCGGCAACCAAGCACATTTCCTTTGAGCCGTCTTCCTCTTCATTATTTAAGATTACAAGTGACCTTCATCTTAAGTATGCGAATTAGGGGATGCGATATTTCTCTCAGTAAATCGCGGCAACACTGAATCTCATGATCTTACATAATCATCCCTATTGGCTGATCTTTCGCTTGGGTTGGCTAAGCCACTCGAAAAACCGTTAAGAAAGTTAAGTTGACGACGCCATAGTAAGAACGCGTTTACACACACACACATGCTTCCCGCTCCCGGTTTTATACCAAATTAATTATTATCTTGACTGTTTTGAAAGCACGCATATATTTTTACGCATAGTTAATTAGTTTCAAGTTATTATGGTGTTTCGAAAAGGTGCGGAAGCAGTGAAGTGTCGATAAAACTGTGTATGAACAGTGAAAAAACTAGATTGTTAATGCTTCTCTCCTGTTGTATAAGGTGTAAATAGACTGTGGTAAAGGAAGTATTACAACAGTCATTTATTACATTTAGACTTGAGAATTTATAGAGAAATTCTCACTACTGGTTAGACAACCGGTACTTGTGTGAGAATCATAGAAGTATCAACACTTCCGATCCCTACACTCATCAATATAGCGGTTTTACTAACATCTCCTTTAAGAAGCTTCTAATGGCTTGATTCGCTCTAAAACTTTCAATGTGTAATGCTTCAAATTTAACAATAATTCAATTACAAAGTTTGCTGTATTTTGGTGCTGAATGCTCTCATGTACGGAGGAACCATTCGCAAAATTTTGTCATTCTATGGATTAACGGATCTACACTCCAGTCACCTTGTAATGTCCACCTGAGACGATGAAGTGATCGAAGAGGGCCATATGAATTCTTGTTCTATTATTGATGCTTCCTTCAAATGATGAACTAGAATTGGTATGACGCGGGTTGATCACGTGGTCAGCATTATTTTCTCAAATGGAATCTCCAAGTCGACTTGCTTATAGCTATGCAGTCAGGCATACCTAATTTCACTTAAATCTTACTCTTATTAGAAGTATTATTTTCTTTTTCTATTTTAAAATTTCGTTTTTAGTTTCCTTCTGTTCACCTGTACTGCATAGGTTACGACTCATTGCCGTACGATAAAATCTGGACAAGTAACAGTACGATTCGGATGACTTATGTTCCTGTGTGATTGATTCCACAATTATTTTTTATGAAGTCCGGTTTATTATATTACATATTGTGATACATCTCCAGTTTCCTCCGTCAGTATCAGCAATATTAAATCACACAAATGTCTCACGTATAGCTTACGTTTTTCGAACCTAGACTGGATATCACTTTCACGATTTGGATTTAAGAGACAAAAAGCATTCAAACCTCTATATAAATATATATATATATATATATATATATATATATATATATATATATATATATATATATATATATATATAGGTACTTATTGATATAATATAGACAGGCAGAAGAGAACTTTCTAATCGATCATCCTCAAATTTTGAGAATGGGCGTGACGTGGCGTTGCGTAGCGAAAATGATATGGAGATTAAGTATGAACCATATTTATGTCAATAATTCAGCTCTGTAGGGTTCTTTTTCGGCAGGGTACATCTGGAAACCGGTTTTTGAAAGATTTTTGCTACTCCACAGCCCCTCTAAATTGAATCAGAGAGTTTGTATCTGAGTTTAGAAGAACTGTCCTCCAGAGGTTTTAATTTTTTCTCGAAATCCAAAATGGTATTTCTATATATGAATTTTAAACCTTCGTAGAGCATCTCTAAATTCATTTAGAAAATTGAAAATTTCTATGTGAATTGAGTTTATGTTTGGAATATGCCCTCTGGACATTTCGAAGCTTTTGTGTTGAAGCGCCATGTTTTCAGAAGATAGGTATCAGAAATATGAATGGAAAATAAAACCTAAGTGAAGAATCTCTACTGATGGCGTATTTTCCTTGCACTCTTTCTGTTTTGAAAATGAAGAGCTGTATATTTAAGTCAAGTCTCGATTATGGTAATTCAGAAAGTTCTCAAGGCTTCCGATTCAGAAATAGCATAGAAAACCTTACTCAACTATTTCAGTGTTTTTTATAATGATACATCGGTATTTTGTCAGTTGGGTTATGTTAGAATAAAATATAAACACGTATTCAACAAATCACTGAAATTCCACATATTATATTGATTTATATAAATAACACAATGGAAAATATCCTGAGAAATCAAATCAATGAAAGTAGGCAATTGTGAAGAGGAGAATAATGAGTTTATGGCTTTCATATTTACGACGAGAAAATTTGATTTGTAGGCCTGTAAAAAGTATGCCCCTCGCTTGTGTTCTACCAGGTGTTAGATATATGAAATTAGGTATTAACGATAATTACTCTAGTATCATAAAAAGCAATCACAATTATCTTTTCTCTAATATCAGTTAAGGAAAAAAATACTTCTCCATCAGTCGAAAAACCTTATTTTCAAACCTGATACTAAGAATAATGCACATGAAGAATATTTCGATTAATCATCACCGAGGCACTTCCTCATAATTTACCACTCAACTAAAACGAAATATAGAGTTATCGAATACGAATGAAAATTGTTCATAGAAATAGAAAACGAGAACTAAATATTAATGTGCAATAATTACATTCTTCCAGTTATTTCTCCGCCGCCCATGTATTGCCTCTGTATCGTTCGTTTGAGTCATTAACTCTACTTCAAATTACCTACGTACATAAACTGTTATTTCGGTTCATTCCAGTGTAGCTCTTAAGTAGGTCACCAGTATCATAGCCTGTGAAAAAGCTGTCGTAAATAAAATGACTGAATTGTTGTCAAACCCACGCAACCGAAACCATAGCACTGGAAATAACAAGAAGAATGGAGTGTACATCCTAGTGACGCTGTTGGATGAATTCTGATGATACTCTTTCATGATAAGAGCACCCTCCTTCATTATTATCAACTTGATGTTTTCAATAAAGCAGCCTGATATCCGTTACTTTCCTCCATACAATTTGTTATTAATATAATTTAATGAAATTCATATTGAGGAGGATGATAATTAATGTCCTATAATGGTATTCAAAAATACGAATAACTAATGAACGAATAAGGGAAATTTTTAAAATTTTCAAAATGTCATTATGTAGAATTAATGAATCTGGTTAACTTGAATGTGCTTTGTTATAAAATGCAGGGCCGGATTTACCAATAGGCTGGAGTAGGCTGTAGCCTATAGACCCCACCACTCAATGGGCCCCCACCAAAATTTGTAGAGAACAAATTTTGAAATGATTATGTACTCGATGACAGATGCAAATTTGAATTATCGAACGTTACCCAGCACGGAATTCGATATTAAGGGAGAATGGGGCAATGGCGGTCAGCTAAGCACTTTTTGGAATAAAATTAAAAATATAAAGCACAGCTTTATTAGGAACATAGAATAGCAATTCGACATTGAAGGATTATTATAATTTGAGATCACAACAATCATGTTTGGAGTACCCATCTAATAAATATAAATATTAAAGAGCAATGGCTTTGACCACCATTGTAGTCAAGTGAGGGCAATGGTAGTCATGATGTTGGCAATGATGGTCAAATACTTCAAACATATGTTGCATACATATCCTGAAGCGTTAGCCTAAACAGTGCAATCAGAGTGAGCCAAAAGCCCACAGGAAGTGCACCGGTACAATACCTCGTTATTACAATTCGAATTTTTCGCATATGAGACAATGATTTTCTGGGTTCTCATCATCATCATCATCTACGCAGAGGTCTTCAATATATACGTCAGTTAATGAAGAGTTATTGTCTTCTCTAAGAACTTTCCTTTTGACCATATTAAGACTTTCCTCGTACTCTTTGGTTTTTTTGTCCTTCCCTTTGCCTTTCTGTTCTCCTTTTTCCTTCAAGATCTTGATCTACTTTTTGTTTTCTTTTTCTATAAGACTGTATTTAATTGGCCTGTAGGTGAGAATGGTAGAATTTTTTCATTTTTTCGACCTTGTGTTGTACCTACTGACAGATAGTGTTTTGGTAGGAAAATTGATTTTCAACCCTTGGTCAATTTTTGGCTTTTCTCATAGACGTTCCATTAGCTATAAGCATTAGTACCTTTTCCAGCATCTTCGAAGACCAAGCAGCCTTTTGCGTTTTTCTATGTCGAGTTTTTGGCATCTTAAAACAAATCAATTAGATTTAGTTACAATAGGACACTCATAAAAACATTTCGGACAATGTTGGTCAATTGACCACGATTACCCGCAACAAACAATAAATACATATTTTGATTCGAATTGAGCATTACTTTATATTGATGATAAATCGTCTCAAATAACAAGACAGCGTTTAGGTGGATTGAGGAATATTTCACAGCTTACCTTGCTAATTTGTTGCGACGTAAAATTACATCAAGTTGTCGCGAGAACTTCAAACACTCGCCTTTTATGAACGCCGCGTTCGGAATGACGACGCAAGGCGCTAGTTGGTCGCGAGCAATGAGAAGCGAGATATAATACACTCCACACACGTAAAGGACTGTACCAAGCTAGTTAGTTGAGTACGTTAGGTGCGCTGGCTAGTATTTGGGAGGTCTCGGGTTCAAACCCCGGGGCCGACTGGTCTGCCATGAGTTTTTTTCAGAGGTTTCCTCATGGTAATGTAAGTCACTGCTAACAAACTTATAAGGCGAATGCTGGGCCAGTATTAATCCTCTGAACCCTACCCACACTTCCTATATTCCATAAATATCCCGTCTCACCTATCCTGAATGCACTTGTACATACAAGTGGATCCTCTGATCTGGCTGAAGGAGTTAATCCCAAACTCAAGCGGCCCGCCTCCCTGACACATACTTCAGGGAGGAATGAAACACGTGTGTTTCCTTTTTTTAAAAGACTGTTCATGCTTTAGTTATGTGCCTGACTACTAATAATGCCCGCTGACCACCATTCTCCCATCTTCCCCTATGAGGGAAATTGATCTTAGCAATATAATAGAAGATTTTGGTAAAAATGAATCTAGAAAAGTTGTAATTTAGTATAACGATTTTTGTTAGTATTGAATAGTATAAGTATTGAGCATTAAATTATTAATGAATATATTTTACTCGTATAACAATAGTGACTACAGGGCGCTCTATGCAAGCCCGAGCTCTGGAAGAATAGACCAATATATTGCACATTCCGAATTAATAGAGTAAAGTTCAAGGTTCGAATTTTTTGAAAAATATTGATTAATTTAGTTTACAATAATGAAATTTCTAAAAATGCATATGATTTCTCTAAAATACTTTGATGTGCACACGTACACCTGTGCCACTTCGATACTTCTAAAACTCTAAATTCAATTGTTTTTCGCTATACTATATATATTCAATAATCAAGTATAGAATTCACATGATAGCGAACCGTGAAATTTGGGGATTTTCGTCCCCTAAACGAGGCCCCCACCAGTTCTCAGCCTATAAGCTTAATTTTTAAATTCTGAACTTTTGATTATTTTTTCGTAATAAAAAATATGAATAACATATCGCAAAATTGGAACAACTACATAATTCAATTAATGTGAATCAAAACTAAACATAGAAAGAGCGGTCTATAAGAGTTTCAGTGATAATCCACGTTCATGTCACATATAATATTAATATGGAATATCATCTTATTTCTAAAATAAAAAATCCGGACACCCTACTGCGTAGCACTAGGAATGATAAAACCCCTCGGGCATGTGCATGTAGTCAATATTTTTTGAATGTATTATATGAGTTAGAAAACTACACATAAAATGCTATCATTTTATTTCATTATTGTAAAAAGAAATCGGTTTAGGTTTAAGATTTATAGATAGCACCACATGTCTATGTACAAAAAAATCTAAAAAACGCTATAATTTTTTTATTCTTCTTAGGGAAAAATTTTTGAGAACACTTTTCTTATGAAATACTGTGTGTTTTATCGATATCCGTTGGAATTTTTAAAATCGAACCAGCTACTAACTTTCTGTCGTGATACTATAACCCCTTAGCTTCGCCTCGGGGTAAAACAAAGTAATCTAATATTACAAGACCTGGCCGGTGTTGTTAGTCAACATGAAATAATTAGAGCTCTCGTTCTATTGTAGGTAGGGGAGATTGGTATCAGCAACAAAAAATCATTAAAATTAAATTTTTATATACTAAGTGCATTTTTCTACAGCTCTCTGGCTCATCTATGGTTCTTGACCAATAAGATTTAATATGTTTAACTTGGCGAAATACTATAAAAATCCAAATATTAAGCTTCTTCTGTATATTTTATCATTGTTACAACTAACACCTCAGTCTTATCAATTGTAAAAGGATCAGTGTCAATTGTAACATAATCGACTTTGATTAGAGTAGTGTATGTTGACCAAAAACAACAGATATAAAAAAAGTGCACATGTCAGAAGTGAAACTTTGGCAAACAAATTTTTAAATCTCGTTAATTTTTATGATAATCTAAAGCATTAGATTTCCGAGACTTAGAGGGAGGAAACGAGGAAGAAATGTTATAAATTTGATGAACTTAATTGTAATTGAAATAATACATGTGTCGAAAATTAATACAAATTGATCATCATGTCCGAGATGAAAATTTCGTCGTCTTGATCGTTGAGTACGAGAAGAACGCGAGACACACGACTGCGGTCACATTCTTAAGCGCACAGTTACACGATCTCCCTTTCTCTCTCGCTCTCTCACTCGCCCTCTCCCTCCTCTCGCTCTATGGTTATGTATTTCATGCCGTTCGTCCTTTCTCACTCTCTCTCAATCGCTCTCTCCCTCTTTTTGGACACATCCGTTTAATCCGTAAGAAATTTACCCTCATGCGCGCAAAGAAGTTTCACTTCAGTAATATTTATTGATTTAAGAAAAGAAAACAATACTATTTGAAAACATGAAAAACTCTTATAACTATCAATTAAAATGAAAGAAAGGTGCACCAATTAGTCGTCGTCAGAATTGTAGCTACGGTAAAATGGACTGTTAGTGCAGCTTGTGATAATTGTTTGCAACTGGTACATTGCAACCATTCCTCTTTACTTATCGAATATGGACAGCCACGTTCTAAACATAAAGTTTCGTTCTCATCAGAAGATTCATCTGATAATTCGCTGGATACCTTTTTATGTTTTTTTTCTTTTTTATCATCTTTGGGTTAGTTTCTTCGTTAAAATTTTTTTTAAATGGAACTATGCAAGCCTGAGCTCTGGAAGAATAGACCAATATATCGCACATTCCCAATTGATAGAGTAAAGTTCAAGAGTTCGAATTTTTTAAAGAATATTGATTAATTTAGTTTACAATAATGAAATTTCTAAACACTTTGATGTGAACACGTACACCTGAGGCACTTCGATACTTTTAAATCTCGAAATTCAATTGTTTTTCGCTATACTATATATAATTAATAATCAAGTATAAAATTCACATGATAGCGAACCGTGAAATTTGGAGATTTTCATCCCCTAAACGAGGCCCCCACCAGTTCTCAGCCTATAAGCTTTATTTTCGAATTCTGAACTTTTTTTCGTAAAAAAAATATATTACT
>JARQZK010003682.1:272500-277500 GCA_030704885.1 Cynegetis impunctata | reverse complement strand
TTCATCGCAATTTTAATTGTTTTTTTAATTTTATCCACAGATCCGCAATAGGGTTGCAAGATGGCAATCGAAAATAACAATAGTCGGTCTGAGGATAGGTCGTAATATATTTTTACCCCTATATAATATAATAGTTATTAGGGTTGTTCACCACAAATATTTTTATGAATTTTTTGGACAAAATTTTTTATTTTCATTTTGCATGTTGCATTAAAAAATACATATAACTCTAAATTTTCACCTTTCTATCAACATCTTTTTTCATAGCCATTTTCATAATTTGAACAACGTTTGCCGGGTAAGATTGATTGATAGATAGATAGATAGATAGATAAAAAGATAGATTACTATCTAGATAGATAGTTAGATAGGTAGGATAGAAAGATAGATGGATAAGAATAATTTATATGGCAGAACATCGTTTGCCGGGTCAGCTAGTATATATATATATATATATATATATATATATATATATATATATATATATATATATATATATATATATATATATATATATATATATCGTTGTAACCTACAAATGTTAGGGTTAAACATGGAGTACAATATCGGACAAATGCCCTCCTCGGTTCCTCTGGCATGACGCTATCCTTTTGTTCAAATTTTCGATGACATTTTGGCATAATTCGGGCCCTATTTCCCCAATTACGTGGATTATTTCGGCCTTCAGCTCTGGAATCGTTTGAGGACTATTGTCACAGACCTTAGATTTCACGTAGCCCCAAAGAAAGAAGTCCAATAGTGTCAAATCACAAGATCTCGGTGGTCACTTGACCTCGCTTTTTCCAGAGATAATCCGACCTCTGAACTTCTGTCGCAGTAGAGTTAATGTGTCGTCTCCTGTGTGGCATGTGGCACCGTCCTGTTGACACCACATGTATGTCAGATCCATACCTGCGAATTCGTGCCATAAAAATTGTCCTAACATGCTTCGGTAGCGATCTCCGTTTACTGAGACAGCAGCACCGTCCTCAATTTCGAAAAAAAAAGGTCCGATTACTCCGCCAGCCCAAAATCCGCACCAAACAGTGACTTTTCGTGAATACATCGGCTTTTCGACAATCTCATGTGGATTCCCAGCTCCCCAAATGCGACAATTTTGTTTATTGACTAAGCCACCTAGGTGGAAATGGGCTTCATTGCTGAAGATGATTTTGTTAGAAAAATTGGCATCAACTGCTTGTTGCTCATGAATCTAGTCGGTAAAAGGTGCGGCGCGCTATATGGTCTCTCGATTCAGTTCTTGAGTCAACTGAATTTTGTAAGCCTGTAAATGCAGGTCTTTCGTTAAAATTCGTTGAATTGTGCCATATGAAAGCTCCAATTGCTGCGCACGATGACGAATTGACGTTCTCGGGGTCGCGGCAGAACTTTGTTCCACGGCAGCAATATTTTCGGTAGAACGACCAACACGAACGAACACGCACTGGTGTTCTTGTATCGTAGTAAGTTCTTTCAAACTTATTGATTCAATTTCTGATAGCGGTGACCAATAGTGCTTCGTTTCTGCCGTACTTTTCTTTTAGTTTCTGCTAAACTTTTACCAAATTTGTAATGGAATTTCACAATAATTACTCGTTGCTCGATCGTGTACCGCTGCATAACTAAACCCTAAGGTGTCTACATGAGAGTTGCCAAAAATGACAGCCGTATGTTCGACACAACGAAAATGGCGCAAAATTCAAAATTCAAAATCTATATATATATATATATATATATATATATATATATATATATATATATATATATATATATATATACTTATATATAAGGATGTAGTCTTCTATTCACCTTGCTAGTTAGCCAAGTGCCCAAGTGCTTAGGTACACTGTATACTATACACTATACAGTGTATAGTATTCGGAAGGTCCCGGGTTCAAACCCTGTGGTCGACTGGCATGCCATGAGTGTTTTTCAGAAATATTCTGATGACACAATGTAAATAAACTCATTCAAACTTACAAGACGAAAAATGGGCAAGGATTATCTTCTAAACTCTAACCACATCTTTCTTCCATAAATATCCTTTCTCTCCCATCCTTAATGCACTTGAACATACAGTGGCATCCTGCGATCTGGCTGAAAAAGTTAATTCCCAAGTCTCTAAGCCCGCCTCCCTCACACATACTCGAGGGAGAGGAGAAACACGCGCAATTTGCCCTCTATTCGCGTCAGAATTGCGATCGGGCGAAGGCCGGACTTTCCGCCGGCGAAGATTTGTAAACTCGCGTAATGCATGTTTATATGAAGACCACCGGAACCTGGGCTCGCTTGATGCGATTATGACTCCAGGCGAGTGAAAAAGCGTCATTTTCTTGCCTTTCTCGGAGAAACTTCAAAACTTTGTATGCTTACTTCTATTGATCTGCTTTGCGGATTAAAACTGGATTCCTACTATGCTCTTCATCATTACTTCGGCAGTCTCACGGGAACCTACGGGCCCCTTTGTCGGTATCATTCTACCGAATAGGTTTACTTCAACTTGGACAAAATTACGTTGTACGCACACGATCCTACGAAGGTCGAAAACGGCAAAATTCGTAGACGTTGATTATTATAACTCAATATTGAATGACGTTACTTGATGTATGATTTATAAATATTTAAATTAGAAACGAAACAACAAGTTTTCAAGAGATTGAATTTTATTTCAATAATTTTTCGCCTACTTTTATCATTCCTACCATCTTCTTTGTGAAGCACAAGAAAAGTGATTATCGTCTCATACAATGGTTTGAACTCAAAATTTGCATTCAGTTAACCCTTTCAGGGCAACTGGTTATATAGCTAGGAAGACCACAGTTTGTAAGTCATGAGTAAAACTGCTCGTTGGCTATTGCAGTATACCTGTGTGTTTTGTGGGTTGTCTAATATAGCAAAAGTTAACGTGATCATCGGAAACAGACCGAAATAAGTCGAAACGCGTATAATGTGCATTTGTTCACGATAGTTAGACACTACTTCGAGACTCTGCTGAAAACTGTATGAATTTGTTATTTGTATTCATGAATGGTGGAAAATAGCTGCTTATTACTTTATTGTTATTTACTTATATCTTACTTATGCAGTTTCATGAATACCTATATTGAACGTAAATGTTTCCTTGCCTTTCGGAATTACTGATTTTGTTGGGGTCTCCTGAAGTGATCACTAGGCAGTTACGTAATCGTGTTATCTGATTTAGGTTTGAGGAAGCAAGTTTGGAGTACTGAATAGGGTTGCCAATTTTCGAAAAGACCAACCCGGGAGAATTTTTTAAGAAGTCTAGTAGGGAGGGGGTTAAGGAAAATGTCAATCGTTTATATATTTTTAATTTGAAGCTATATACTTTGCTTTCGAGCGGCATCTAATATTTGACTGTTTTTCACCACAAAATCATAATCATTAAAAATCGAAGTTTGTTAGTAGAGCGGCGGTTGCGCATAAATTTAGAAACACTGGAGAAATTATTGCACCCCGGGAAGTCGGGAGGTTAACCATTATTACCGGAGTCATCCGGGCAATCCGGGAGGGTTGCGTAACCCATAACTGAATATTTAGAAAATCTTCATGCAGATGAGTTGTATGATTTGTATGAAATGTTCAGCGTGAAAAGTAGAATAATTGTGCTTGAAACATGACAAAGACTGTTTCATGTTATATTACGCAAAAGAGGTTATATTGTTTGATTAAGGGCTCGTTCAGACACGCGGGAACCGCGCGATTTTAGAATCGTGCGGTTTGGAATCGCAAAATTGTGTTATGTATTCAGACAGAGCGGTTAGTACGCGATTGGCGCGAGCGGATAGCGTTAGTTTGAAAATATAAGTTGACGAAGAAATACTAGTTTAATGTGGTTGCGAAAAAAAGAAAAGAAGAAGACAGTATTGGGTGCATCCAGTATTAAGTGACCGACTCGTACATGGCCAATTCGTAAAATTATATCCCAAATTAAGAATGGTCGAGGAAAAGTTTTTTGACTATTTGAGAAGGTCAATAAAAGCTTCTGATGAACTGATTGAATTGATCAAAAGAGATATTTCAATGTCGAAACAATCCATAGCGATGTCGCGCGTGTTCTTGTTCTGGCGTATGAATCGTGCGGTTCCAACAACGCAACTGAACGCTGAGGAGAGGCTCCATACACTCCATAGTAACAGAATCGCGCGGGCACCGCACGATTCTATTTTCTGGCGGTTGAGTGGCGGGTACCGCGCGATTTCCACGCGATTTTAAAATCGTGCGGTTCCCGCCGTGTCTGAACGAGCCCTATATGTTCCTAATAGTTATGTGGAGTGACCACATCCAGCAGGATATTCCTTGTGTTTTTTATCATGAAATTTGTTTTATTTTCTTCGAGTATCTATAATAAACCATTATCAAACTACGAATAATATTATTTCCTCAAAAAAATTATTTGGACCGGAAAGGGTTAACAAATTTTCTAGGGAAACTTTTCACTTGTACCATCTTAACAAGAATGATTCCGGATTTACTAAACTACATATTATAAGAGAATATTAGGTAAAAGTATCTTGTTCAACAATCAATAATTGAACCATTTGTAGGAGTATGCTATTTGATTGTCTTTTCACAAGAACACATATTTTTTCAATAATTATTACCAGACAATGTTGAGAGTATACCCACAGTATCTAAATATTATACAATAATGATATTTTTTCAAAACTATACTCGACTAATTCCAACCGTCCTACTCAAATGGATGACGATGCAGAGATAATAACAACAATGCGCTCATTCACGTAGAACGTTCATGAACCCTGCCTACGACTATGATAATAGTAATGAACTATCGAAGTAAGGATAGACTAAAGAACTGCAGGTTATTGACCAAGCGATGAAGCGGTAGCATAGACTATGAGATCTAGCACACCTGTTCTATTAAAGAGGAAGGTTCCAAAATGTGACAACTCAGTCAATTATATTGATATCAGTTAGTCACGAATTTAACAAATGCTAGACTCTAAAGGAACAGCGGA
>JARQZK010003682.1:142500-267500 GCA_030704885.1 Cynegetis impunctata | reverse complement strand
TTTCCAGTTATTCGCGAAAAAGAATCTGAAAACGTGATTTTTTTGCCTGAAAACCGACAATTTCAGTCGCGAATAAGTCGGAAAGTATTGACTTTCAGAAAAAACTTCATGAAACAAGTGTTGCTTAGAATTAGTCCATTCATCGATCTCCGTACTTATTTTTGATGGAAAATTTTTCATCTCTAATAAGGGGTGGCATCCATCCCCAGAGAAAAAGCAACCCCCGGCACAGAGTAGACTTTGAATTAGATGGTAAGTAGAACTTTAATCCAAATTTTCATACAAATCGGTGCAGTATGGGATAAATACACAGTTTATCCTTTTTTTACCGTCATTGACTGGACTGAAAATGAAATGCGTATTCAAAAAATAGGAGTGAAATTACAAAGATTCGCGCCCAGCTGAAAATTGATAAAATTGTTTAAATCACCATCATAAATGAAATCTAAAATATCTTCAGTGATCTGTCTCCTGGAGAAAAATTTACTCGAGTTCAAAGGTCACAAAAACGGGGGATTTCGCAGTTTTCATCGAAAAGGTTTTATCATAAAATTAGTCGAGAGGAAAATTGTAGATCAGATAAATATCTATAAAAAAAATTTTTTTCTTAGAGCCGCAGTTGAGTACACTACCTCAAAGGTGGTGGCTCTTAGGAAAAGAGTATCGAAACATTTTTTAATGATAATCATCTCATCTACAATTTTTGTCTTGGCTAATTCAATGATAAAACTCACCGTTTTGATGAAAATCACGAAACGTCTGTTTTTGTGACCTTTGACCCCGAATAAATTTTTTTTCAGGCGTCCGATCGATGAGCACTTCTTACATTTCATTTATGATGGTGTTTTGAACAATCCTGCCAATTTTCAACTGGTTTTTGTACCCTCGGATGAGTAAATTGACCAGTCTATAACCTCAATTCTAATCTAATATCCGACAATATTTTTTCATTACAAATGACATACATTTTGATATACCGCACAAAAGAAATATGTATAAAAAGTTGTTGAGGAGTTATTTGATACGTGAGGAAACTGAAAAGAATACTATTTCTATGGAAAATAACTTGAGGCGAGAAACTTTATCTAGTAAATTCAGAGAAAGACTAGTGTGGTTGAGAAAGCAATAACCGAATGGGTATGTGAAAGGGCAGAACAATTCGAGCATTGAATTCTCAGGAAATTGCCTATTTCGATTCATTTCATTATATATATAGACATACGTTGGACTATACTCTTCTAATATTAAACCGAGGAGATTACAGACTGAAAAAACCTTCCAATAATACAGATTATGAACATTTTAGTATCAGCACTTGATCCTTTTCTGGAATTTTTACCAAATTTCACCTCATTTGACTCGATGTGAGCCGCTAGAGATGCCAATATGTACCAGGAATATATATAAATATATATATATATATATATATATATATATATATATATATATATATATATATATATATATATATATATAAATATATATATATATATATATATATATATATATATATATATATATATATATAAAATATATATATATATATATATATATATATATATATATATATATATATATATATATATATATATATATATATATATATATATATATATATATATAATATATATATATATATATATATATATATATATATATGTGTATGTATCTCAGACATGAAAAGTTTGTCGAAAATCGTGGTTTAGGAGGTCTAAAACGGATAAAAAGCTACTTCCGCACCTGACTGTATTCCTTCGATATACTGCAATAGTATTTCATGGGATAATATTCTCAGACCTATTAATTTTATTTAGATCTTTGATCAAAACATTAGATTTTTAGATTTCCGGATTTCCATGGTCTATAGATTATACTTGGAGGTAAAGATGTATCTAAAACATTAAAAAATGAGATCAGTAAATAAATGTCAACTTGAACAATAAGAGCTGAAAGAATAAATTTCAAGTTTTGAATATTAAACCTATACAATTTGAGAATCTTCAGGTATATAAGTGTATTATCATAGTTATATTTTCTGCTGAAACTGAAATTTTACTATTGAAATAAATTATCAGAAAATATGGTTACTAAAATCGAGGTTCAAAATTTTATATATTTCCAAAATTACTACTTTCACATTGAAATTATTATTATTATTATATATATATATATATTTATATATATATGTATATATATATATATATATATATATATATATATACATATATATATATATATATAATATATATATATATATATATATATATATATATATATATATATATATATATTATATATATATATATATATATATATATAAATATATATATATATATATATATATATATATATATATATATATATATATGTATATATACATATATATATGTATATATATATATATATATATATATATATATATATATATATATATATATATCATAATTGAAAAACAGAAACGATGAAGAATTAGTTCAGTATAGTGCATAGATACTTCAGATTATTTTCCTGTACCAACAGACGTTCATAATGGGTTGTACGTACGGAAAATATTATTTTGGAAAATTTTTATTATCGATACATTTTTTTGCAGCTGATTTTTTGGAAATATTTTAAAAGAAACAATTTAACTACCTTGAATCATTTTTTTTTCAGGAAATGGTGGCGAAGAGACTGGTTATTTTGGGCCGTGGAAAACTTGTAAATTATTATTATGGAATAGGGAGAGATGCGGGACCAATGTATCCAAATTCAGACCTAAAGGTAAGTAGCATTAATACATTGTTATTATATATTTGGAGGGTAATAGCTTAAGTTGGAATATATGCGTAGTGCGTAGGTAGTTCATATCTGGAAGATCAAATATCTTCACCGAAGTTTTTATTTTAGAGAAAATTAATATGGAACTTTCTCTAAAATGCTCTCACAGGAACCTTATTTGTAGATGATCATCTCTTTACATATATTAATGCAAATTTTTCGATTTTTCAATTCTTTTTCTACGTGTGAGCATATTCCCTATATAATAGAGAAATGCCCTATTGAAATAAAATAAACCTCCTACTTTAGATAGAAAAAGTTATGAAACAAACCTAAACAGTTCTATAATCATATTTATTCACATCAACTGAAGATTCAATGAA
This sequence comes from Cynegetis impunctata, assembly GCA_030704885.1. NCBI lineage: Eukaryota > Metazoa > Arthropoda > Insecta > Coleoptera > Coccinellidae > Cynegetis > Cynegetis impunctata. The sequence goes on along the minus strand of JARQZK010003682.1, from coordinate 264,357 downwards.
ATTTGAATTCGAAACCGATGCGCACAAGGATAAATTTTCTTTGAATTTGATTTTATACTCATATCAGAAGCCTTTACATATGTCTTTTTTCATTGAACAATCGTTTTTAGCAATAATACTCATTGCAAAACGTTGCTTCAGATAAATTCTCAAATTCGTGAATTTAAGAGATGTTTATCCTTCTTATTACCCCAAGAATGGAGAAACCTTCAATTTATCTTATATTTCCTCCGAGAAAACGAACATCCTACTGATGATGTAGCTATTCTTGTCGTGATTGGAACTGAAATCAAGATTTGATTTCTTTAGGGAGCACTTAAACGTATGTCTTCTTTGTTTCGTTATATCTTAGCTGATTTCAATTGTCTGAAATAGCGATATCGACTGTGAGTTATTTGAGAGAATCAAACTACGCTCATAGACTCGATAAAAATGTCGGACATATATACTCAACTCTATATTTTCATTTAGTTACACTGAAACATATATGAAGTAAATTCAAAGCAGAATTTTTTTCCAATCTAATTATACTTCCTGAGAAAAAAAAATACATTTAATAAATTTTTTTCTGAATGTTTTTCGTCATTTTCGAGTAAATTAACCTTCTTCGCCGTATCTTCATGTCTGAAGAATCGTGACATTATGCCTATATACAGTTCTGGACCATGGTTTTTCATTGTTTGCGATCATCTGCTTCCCGGAGATTCGTTTGTAGGGGTTGACCAGTTATGTTTTTTATCTGATCCATCCATCGAGACGGTGATCGGCCTCTAGGTCTCCTACCCTCGACTTTGCCTTGCACTATCAGCTTTTCCAAGTTTCCCCGATCTCTTCTCGTATAGTTGCCAAAGTACTGAAGGATACGTCTGCAGCAGATAGTAGATAATCGGTCTGTGATGTTAAGTTCATTGAGGATTGACAGGTTTGTTCTTCTTGCCGTCCATGGTGTACGTAACATCCGTCTCGAACACCACATCTCGAACGCATCTATGCGTTTTCTGCCCGCCGCCTTGATGGTCCATGATTCAGCTCCGTATAAAAATATGGAAAACACTAAAGATCGAACCAGTGCCATTTTAGTGCTCTTTGTTATTTGTTTGTCCCTACATATCTTTTTTAAGTTCATCAAAGCTGTCCGCGACATTGCTATGCGTCTTCTTATTTCTGCCTCGCAGTCTCCCGAGTTGGTTATTAAGGATCCCAAGTAGACAAACTCATTGACTTTTTCAATATTTGGGAGTAGATAACCTGGTTGTAATGTGTTGTTCCTATCGATCACCATAAGTTTGTTCTTGTCCAAACTAATTTCCAGACCTAGGCTGTTGCTCTCGTTAATAACCAGTTCGAGCATTCTGGCCATTTCCTGTTCGTCAGCGTATCGAAGATTGTTTAAGAGTTTGCCATTTATCGTTATTCCACCTTCATATCCCTCCAAAGCACGTCTGATTATACATTCGCCATAGGCGTTAAACAATCTGGGTGACAATGTGCAGCCTTGGCGCACTCCTCTCTCAATTCTAAAAATATCCGATGCTATGTAAGTAAGTAAGTAAGTAAGTTTTATTTAGCAATTTGCTAGTAATTACATTAAGTATATACACTCAATTCTAAGATTTAATAAGTAAGTAATTGAATAATTTCTTAGAAAAAATATTGAGATTTGACACGCTCCTAATACTATCTGGTAATGCATTATAATTTCTAACTCCATCATAAAAAAGAGTCTTTTGTAACAAAGCTGATTTTACCATTTGGATATGAAAATGATGCCCCGATCTAACATCGTGATCATGAAAATCCGACCGTCTTTCCAAATAAGCACTTAAATATTTTGGAAGGAGACCATGTTCGATCTTGTAAATTATGAATTATATTGGCCTTCTTTATACACTGCGCTCAACATTAGCCAATTCAACGTATGCAACATATTCTTTCAATAGGAGTTGTATCTATTACAGCCAAGATAATCCTCATCACTTGTTTTGTTGTTAATTGCAATCTATATATATCTTCTAGTACATGATTCAACAAAGAACAACAATAATTGAAATGGCATAATAATGGTTTATATAATCAACATTTTGTTTCCAATGTAAATATTATATGATATCCTGAGAAAAAATAGAAATCTTTTACCAATTTTTTTCACATAAATAATCAATATTGAGAAGAAAACTCAGTTTTCTGACCAGAATGACACCCAAATACTTGATTTTCTGCTACAAATCAACAGGGGAATGTTAACCGTCACAGATAAATTTAAGTCCAAATATGTTTGCAGTTACTTTGATCCCGATAACCATACACGTGCTTTTGTATATTTAGTTTCAATCGGGATTTGACATAGTAACCAATCATACAGAACATCAAGCTCACTGGTTCAAAATATCCGAATCTCATAAATGGTTTTTTCCGCTGAAGACGAATATAAGTGTGTCGTCCTCGAATAAATTTACAAAAACAACCTTTTTAAATTTTGTAATATCATTTATGTAAACTATAAACATAGCGGCCAAGCACACTTCCTGTAGACAACCTAACAAATTAATTTTACTTTTCTGATTATCAGTATTTTTCCTTAGGTTTTTATATCTTTCCGTGTAAATAATCTTCAATCCACATTAGAGCAATTCCTCCATTCCACAAGAAGCTAACTTTTTAAGATAAAACCCTACGTCTATTGTTTTCAAATGCACGTTTTAAGTCGACATAATACACACAGCACGATTTCGTCATTACTTTACTCTTTTTTCTACCACTCGCACGAGACGTACTAACTGCCGCATCGCCGAATGAATGCCCACTTCTAAATCCAGACTGTCGCAGTGAAAAGTATACCTTCCTGTTCAAAATATTGCCTCAGTTGTCCACATTGGCCAATTGTTCCAATGATTCTTTATACTACTGTTGGAGCATATTAACAGGTCTAAAGTCCAGGGGAATTTCTCTATTTATTTCGGAATAGGAAACAATCAGGCTAGTCTTTAATTGTTTGGAACCTCCACTCATAAATTGTATTTACCAAATATAGAGAGGGTATCCAATCACACAAGAATAATTCCTTTATCAATTTCACATTCAAAAATGTCATCCACTGTGCTTTGTTTTTTCCAAAACCATCCACACTTTTCATTTAATTCCAAAAGACTAAGTTTTCTTAAAACTTAGAAAGCGGGATTCAACAGAGAGAAGAAATGTCTTGACTTTGCCACTCTTTAATTGGATACTAGTTGAAACCTCATTACAAAACTGCAAGAAAGAAAACAGGTTATTGAAATGTTCAGCCACATTGCTCTGTAACCCTCGATTTTAGTTTTTTAAAAATCTACCACTTGTTTTTTTGACCCCTATTAATATCTTTCAATTTCTCCAATTTTTTTGCTCGTCCCTTTACATTTGTCTATATTCTGATTGTAATAAATATTCTTTTCATTTCGGATCATGGTGACTACTTGATTTATTTTTTCCTTAAATGTCCTCCAATCATCTTCCCTTTTTGTCATACGAAACCTTTTGTAAGCTATATCTCTATGTTTCTGCATTTCTTTGATTTTATCTGTTAGCCATTCACATTTTTTTGACTTCCTCATTTTCCTAGGTGCACATTTATCTACTGCCTCCTGTATATTTCTAATGAAATCTCCATAAACAATATCTACATTCAGTGATGTATACCTATACTACCTATACTCACAACAACTCAATCGTTTTCATATAAATTTTTGATAAGGGCTACTAGATGTCCTGGAACTCCCATTTCCGTTAACACTTTCCACATACTTTCTCATCTTACACAATCAAATGCTTTTTTGTAATCTATGAAGCAAAGGAACATACTTAGGTGAATTAAATTCTCGTGATTTTTGAAAAAATTAACCTACTCTTCTATATATTAGTTCTATAGGTATTATAACACTTTCTATAGCAGCTTCTATTTTATCTTCGAAAATGCTTTCATCATTTTCTCGATTCAATTATTAAATCGATGTATTTTATTAATATTAGAGGTTCCGTCAAAAGACATTCAGTAAATAAGTTCTCTGATTATCAAACAGAGATAATTTTGAAATTGGTGATAATCAACCTACAAATCAACTATCTATAAGGTACGCGTAGGGAATATGCCCATGTTAAAAAGAAAGCTGAATAAAAAAATAAATAAAACAGTTATTAATTCCCGTTTGTGTGAGAGTCCTTCCTTCATACCCATGTGTTAATTCAAACTGATAGATAGAACAAAATATGACTTCGTATATTTTGTATAACTGTTTATTTAAATTTTCGCATCTGGGCATATCAACAGCCCATGTAGGTAAAACGCCCATGGGGAAGCTGATAATATGCGCAGCCCTATGAAGTAAAAGAATCATATTAATTTTACTATAAAATCTTGAAATAAAAAGTGAAAATCATAAACTATTTTGAAGCGTTTATTCATAAGTATTTGAAACCCAAACGAAAACAAAATCTTTTAAATTTAACTTAGAAATAATAAAAATAAAAAACTTTTGCTCTAAAGAATACCACTGTCTAGAAATACAAAGTGAAATAAGACAATGTTTATTCACATTCCGGGCAGACAAAAACCAATTTGTCATTTTTGGTAAGTCCAACATATTCTTCATGTAGGTACCTACATATGTGGCACAGTTCGAGCATAGTCTCATATCTTTCTTTTCATCTTCTTGACAGACTTTACAGTACCAAGATTCCTTATTGTGTTTTGGATTTGCTGTAGTATTTTCTGACGTAATTTTTTCAGTAATCATCTTTTTTATAAACATCTTTTTTTACTACTTTTGAATTGGCTATTGTATTTTTTTGACATAGTTTCATTGTTAAACTTTTTTCTTTGAAAACGTCTTTTTTCACTACCACTGCCTTACTGTTAATAGCCTTCCTCCTCTTTCTTGTTTTTTGTTGGTCTTTGTAAGGTGTCTCTAGCATTTCTTCTTGATATGTGAAAATCCTTCGATGCTGAGTTCTCGGACTACTCATTTGCAATAGCATTTAGTGCTCGCTGAAGGTTTTCTTCCGGCAATTGAGATCTTTGTCCTCTAGATTGATAAGGTGACATCTAAAACCGATAAAAATATGAATTACTCCGAAACATGAAAAACTCTCTACTGCAAGTAATATGACCAAGGGGCATATTCACTTCACCTGGATATGGGTATATTACCTACAAGTCACTTGAACAATATTTATTTTTTTTCGACATTATATCAAACTATTTATCAAAAAAATATATATGTCATATTAAACACAAAAATATAAGCTTTCTACTCATGTATTTACCTCGATATAGATGTTACTCCTTAGCACAGTCCCAAGCGAATTAAATTCACAACTTTTTATAAATGATGTCTGCCAAACACAAACCACTAGCATCTAACGACGGTTTGAATGCAACTACACCTGGAATTGCTTATTATTGATGGAAATGAAGTAACAACTGACGTTTCAGTCACCTTGCGTAATTATTTCAAACCAATAGAAGTATAAGGCAAGTGGGCATATTACCAACATGAGCATATTCCCTTCACCTACCTTACATTTTCTTGACATCTAATATCTTAATTAATGAGTTGCGATAACAACTGCAAATCGATAAAGAAATGTTTTCATCTGACATTTTACTACTGGGTGGCGTATTTAACAGTCCACATGAAATATTTTAGGAATTTTTCTCGAAATAACCGGTCGATTTTGCGCGGATGACATCTGCAGATCGTATATTCATGGATGTAGAGCCATCTCTCTAAACCCCTTGTCAACCCGTTACATCACATGGGGGCTCGCTCAAGCTATTTCAATTTTCTCTACCATGCCCAAATGGTCTCGTTTTGCTTTGAAAACAAATTCAAACAAATTTTGATGAATTATATTCGAATTGCAAACCACTAACTTCTCAACAGTAGTAGGTAAAATTTTTGTACAACATTTTGTGGTATCTAAAGTGTTATTTCACCACATACTACAACGATTTCGTCGCAAAATTCTTCCTGAAAATGTTGTTATCCTGTGGATTGTGTTGATGTTGAGGAAGTGGGTAGTTTCAACCATTTTCCTCAGTGGCGCAGCCTCGCGCGGGTACTATTCCGTTCAAATAGCATCTCGACCTGCTTCGCTATCAGTAGGTACACGGTACACGAAGCACTTCTCGATATTTTTTCTTACAATAGATTTTTTAAATTTGGTACTTGGATTGAGTTGTTGTTGAGGTACGTTCCTTCATTGGTTTCAACTCTTTTTCTGAACCACAATGCATTTCGCAAATTTCATTTTTTAATAATATAAATTTTTCTCTATTTCTATTTCAGTTTTGATTTTTCGAAATATAATTCTATCCGTTAGAATCCCATCTCGACGCCATGCATTTCGAGCGAAAAATATAACCTTAGCTCTGCTCCTCACGAGTTTTTTTTGTATGTATTGTTTCACATCGTATTTTAATACAGTTTCAAGAAAACTAAAAATATGTAGACTGAATCCACTTTCGGTCTTCACATTCCACAAGAAAATTCTTTGCATTTTATTCTCTTTCGGAGACAGCCTAACCAAAAAATAGTTTATCAATAAACATTCTCATGAATTCTTTCCTGCATTTCTTTTTGTCGGGGTAAGTTTTTGGTATGAATGGAGTTTTCGATATTGATTCCGTAATGGTTCAAGTTCCATGTTCTATGTGTCGCAATATTCTTGAAATGTGAATACACTAGAGAATGAAACGAATTCCATTTTGTATCAGACCGAACCAGTTCGTAAGATAAATAGATTGAAATCAGATAGAAAACCTTATCCTTCCACAAACAGTTTCCTCAGACATTTTCAATTCGATAGAAGCCTTGACTTACTTCATACCTAAAATCAATTCAAATGAACATATATTTTTTTGGATTCTCAACACGATACTATTTCAAATCCGTTGAGTTCAAAATTCATTACCCTTATATCCGATATCAACACCAATAAGAACCTGAATGGATGTCTAATAAATTCACAATTTATTGCTTCAAAACTCAGGGCAGACATTAATCCAATTTCAAATTATTATGTTTACATTTTGTAATTTTCATTTCAATTATTTGGAGATATATCTCAAGAGTTTAAGGAAAATCAATAATTTCTCTTCAGCATCTCAATTTTACCTGTCGTATTTCACCCGTAAATAAATTATTGCACTCGAAAGTCAACATGTCAGGTGGTTATTATATATTTAGAACTTCTGGATCTCGATTTTCAAAAGAGTTTTGATGTCTGATACATTACATAATTATATATATATATATATATATATATATATATATATTATATTATATATATATATATATATATATATATATATATATATAATATATATATATATAATATATAATATATTATATATATATAAATATATATATTCTATATATCTATATATATATATATATATATATATATTTATATTATATATATATATATATATATATATATATATATATATATATATATATAATAATATATAATATAATATATATAATAATATATATATATAATAATATATATATATATATATAATATAAAATACGTAAGGGAGCAATGCTGCTCATACTTTTTTTTTAAATTTCAAATACGATTCGTCCTTATCCTGCTGAATATGCGCATTTGAAGTACTTCTGAAAATAAATTTTCATCATACCAAGAACTCACTACTTGTTACAACACACTATAAAAAAAATGGCGAATAAAATTTTTTCATCTGAAATAAAAATTCTTTTGAATAATATAACAAGAAATATTCTCAAACTTTTTTTTTTCAGGCACAGTATGGGCATCTGGAGTTATAGCATCTATCAGTGTATCTGTGTTAGGAATATTCTGCCTGCTGAGTGTTCTACAGTTAGCAATGATCAGTTCTAAAGAGAAAGTAGTGATAAAATACACTTTGGCGGTTGTATCGAAGGTTGTTATGGCACTCATTGCTAGTAAGTATGTACATTACTTTAAGTCTTACATTTAGAATTGTGAATTCTAAAACCTTAAAGAATGCATCTAAATTAATGCTCAATACTCATCAAAATAATTGATAATGAAGTGATCATAGCATAAAATTCTATCTCAATATATTAAGCACTTGAAAATGATCTTATCTTAGTATCTGAAACTATCAATTGATTAAAATAGTTAAACTAGTCATATCACAGTTATTGGTTTAAATTAAGTAGGCACCCATGGCAGGTATCTAGAGTTAAATTCAGTAAAAAGCAAACCCCAAGTATAGACTTTTTACCTGAGCAAACTTGCAGCTTTTGACGAAGTAAACAATGGTGAACATCTGTTATTGATGCTTTCTTAAATAAGCTTCACTATATCAGAGAGTAGCAATCAAATTATATTTAATATGCTATAGATGACCTTGGTCAATTTCATATATCATATAATTATAGAAAATGTCATGTCACACGAACTCACGATCTTTATACTTCTGTTTCGATCTAATTAGATCTCTTCAGTGCAGCTTACTTATCTTGGAGTGAATTGACATAATTTTTATTGTTCCCCATCACAAATCGCTACCGAACTACTATTATAACAACCCATTGCGCACTCCTCCAAAGATATTAGGAACCAACAATTCACTGTTTACATCGCTTTTCCTCAAGAAAACGAATACTTGGTGACAATGTTTGATCATTTTGAATTATTGAAGAATTTTCCATGTTCACTTTATGTGAATATTTCCCTCCTGTCAAAAATCTCTTGTAAATGGAATGCAATTATCGAAAATTACAGCGAATATTTCCCTCCTGTCAAAAATCCCTTGTAAATGGAATGCAATTTTCGAAAATTACAGCGATAATTGCATTGTAGAAAGCGAAAGAGCCCTGCGATAATTGAATTGTAGACCGATAATTACATAGTAGCATAGTTCATACGGTTATTGATGACAAGACGAGAATTTATGAATTACTAGCGTCAGTTTGACAATTTGAAAGTTTATTCGGGAAATATTCCCCAAAATTACACTCGTGCATCAAAATAACCGGATAATTTCGCATTCCAGCGTGTTGTCTTTAAAAAACTGCATTCGGTCATTTTCATATTTTGGAGAAAGAGCCATCCACCTTCGGTGTCGGGCTCTTTCTCCAAAAATGAAAATGAACTCATGCAGTTTTTTGACAACACGCTGTCATGCAAAATTATCGGTCATTTTGATGCACTTGTGCAATTACTTACGATAATTGCATTGTAGAAAGCGAAAGAGTTTGACAATTTGAAAGTTTATTCGGGAAATATTCCTCAAAATTACACTCGTGCATCACAATAAGCGGATAATTTCTCTTTCCAGCGTATTTTCTTTAAAAAACTGCAGTCGGCCATTTTCATATTCTGGAGAAAAAGCCCTTCACCTTTCGGTGTCCGGCCCTTTATCCAAAACTGAAAATGAACTCATGTAGTTTTTTGACAACACGCTGTCATGCAACATTATTGGCAATTTTGATGCACTTGTGCAATTACTTACGATAATGGCATTAGCATATTGATTAGCATTCGGGGTAGACAGATCTAACTTGAGTTTGTCTCAGAGGTTTCCTCATGGCATAGGTAAGTCACAATCATGAAAAATATACAAGTTGACCATGGTCAATTTGATATAGTACAGGCTGTCCCATTTTCGATGTCCTTACGGGGTAACTCGCTTATTTTTAAAGATAGAGATTTGCGGTTTTCGCGAACGTTGGCTACTTTTTTGTGAATCTCACGATACCATCAACAAAATTTTCATAGATTGCTTCGGTTTTGAGTTACTGGGCGAAGTTGAAAATATTGCATTTTGCGCCCTCGCCTTGTATCACAGCTATCTTTCAACTTAATAGGAAAAGTAAAAACTGTGTTTTATACACTTTTTTTACGTAGAATCCAGTGGCGTAGTGAGATTTTTTGAATGAGTGTCATTGTTCAGAATATAACCCAACAGTTATATTTTTTTTAAATGGGACACTCTATTATATTTTTCCATATTCGAAAACTAAATCTTTGAGCTTTTTCAAAAAAATTTATGATACTTATATAATATTCAAGTATTAGCCCTGTATTGTAGATAAATTTCTTTTTGTATATAGCAACAGTCAAGACAAATATCACTTTGTTAGTAGACGTTTAAGCGCAATAAACAAATATCACTCTCAATTTCCATATATGGTAGCATGGGAAAGTATTCTTAAAAAAAAATATTATTCAATATGAGTGCACTAAATAAGTTTGACAAAACAATAAATTTAAACTCTTATGAAGACACTCTTTTATCGCTATAAACGCTGTGGACCTAATTAGTAGGTAGCTATTGGAAAAAGGCAAAAAAATGTGCAGGAATATAATATAAGTCTTTCAAGCCTACCTGTCAAAGTTAACAAATTTTCTTACAATGGGCGAATGAATAATGCCAAGATATCAAAATTACGAAAAATTAGATATGGATTGGATTATACTACCAAGATTTAGTTTCATCCAATCAGCGATTGGACCTCTTATTTGGAAAGTATTTACAATTACCCATTTACTGGGTCAGTAAGATAATAAAGGATAGGAAATAGGTTCCTGAAGGGAACAACCGAAGTAGGAGATATTGCAAACTAAAAAAAAATTTGGAAAAATTTGGATCTTTTGAAAAAGCCTAGACCAAAAAGTTATTTAGGAAAGAAAATGCTGAGGATGCTGAAATTAGTGTTTCTCGCAAAGGTAGAAGAAACAAAAATACCTCTTGCAGAAGAAATTGAAGATTCGATTGGCATTCCAAAGAACAAGAGTTTCGAATATATTGAAAAAGAATGAATATACCCCCTACATACCTCACACTAGTATACATCATCTGCACCCAGGTGATGCTGAGAAGCGCATTGAGTTTTGTAGGTGGGTATATATAAAAGACGGGAGAAAATATGAATTTTGGGCATTTAGTGGTACGGTCCGAATGAAAGCTATATAAGTAAGCGCTGGCATTTTTTAATCGAAAATCATCGTTATGGTCAAATGAAAATGAGCACGTTTACGGTGGCTTGTCAACAGCAAGGCAGATTTCGGCTGAATGTATCTTGTTTTTCGTTTTTGAGGAAGATTGGCATACCGCATTTTCGACGGTAACTTGAATCACCGGATATTTGGAAATTTTGGGATGATTGTCTTTAGTGACTACTTGACGAGAATTCCGTTGGCTCAATACGGACAGAGTTATTTCCAACAAGATGGCGCACGATTGTCATAACGCAGGTCCCGTTAGGGCTTTCTTAATGAAATATTCCAAAAACCAGTCTATTGGTAATAAATGGTCCCATTAACTGCCACCAAGGTCCCCTGACTTATCGATATTAGATTTTTTCAATATGGGGCTTTATTGAAAAATAAAATAAACCACACCGACAAACGAAAATCGAGATGCTCTCATGAATGCCACGAGAGAAGCTTCGAAATTCTTACGCATAAGACCTTTGTTCTTACTGCGGTCGATTGATGCTATCCTCAGAAGATGTCGAGTTGTGTCTTCAACAGAATGGACAGCAATTTTGAACAATATTTATAAAATATTTTCAACCGAAAAATAATAGAGCTTTGTTTTGTAGCAGTGTTTCATATAAGTTTTAATTTCTGTTATAATAATTTTTAAATTCGAATCTTTGTTTAGTAACTTATATTAAATAAAAATGTTTTTAATGAATACTTTCCATGCTACTATATATAAATGAGAGTGATATTTTGTTTATTGCGCTAACGTATCTACTAGAGTGATATTTTTCTGACTTTTCATATAACAAAAATGAAATTTATCTAAATACAGGCTAATACTTGAAATATTATATAAGTATTATATATATTTTTGAAAAGCTCAAAGCATTTTATGTTTTGAATATGGAAAAAATATACAGAGTGTCCCATTTAAAAAAATATAACTTTGGGTTATATCTGAACAATGACAGCTCATTTTCAAAAATCTCACTACGCCACTGGAATTCTACGTAAAAAAGTGTATAAAACACAGTTTTTTACTTTTCCGATAAGTTGAAAGATAGCTGTGATACAAGGCGAGAGCCAAAATGCAATATTTTCAACTTCGCCCTGTAACTAAAAAACGCAGCAAGCTATGAAAATTTTGTTTATGGTATCGTGAGATTCACAAAAAAGTAGCCAACGTTCGCGAAAACCGCAAATCTCTATCTTTAAAAATAAGTGAGTTACCCCGTAAGGACATCGAAAATGGGACAGCCTGTACATAAAGTGAATAATTTGGAAAATTATCAAACAACTTTCCAAGGGAGCTGGTTGTATGTATTCCCCGTCGAAAAGTTTACATTCACAATCCAACAGTGAATTATAGAAATCGTCAAGTCACACCGACTCAAAATCTGCACACAGCTGTTTCGATTTCATCAGATCTCATCAGTACAGCTTATTTGACTATAGAGGATATACAGCATTAAGGATGGGTTAGACCAGACTTACGCCTGAGGAAACCTATCAGTAAAACTCATTGCGGAACCGACAGCCGATCCCGGGGTTTGAACCTAAGACAACCCGAATGCTACAAACTGAGCTCATTTATGATCGATTAACTAGTTCTGTCTTGATAGTAAATCAATATTTTTGTACACAGTGGTCAGTACATTTACAAAGCTCATATTACCGTACCTTGTGCTATTGAAACTATCTCACAATCTCGCATTCTATATGAGATTTTCTGATTTTGTAGACTATTCAATCATCGATAGTTCAACATTCTTGTTATTGGTACCAATTTTATTAGCTACAAGAGTAAGTCTTGTATTATTAAAAGTCACTACTACTAAACACTCTCCTTTATTCCTTATATCAAAATAATATTCGGGTGGTGACAACTGCCGTTAAATATTTTAGATTATATAACTCATGTGTGAATAAGCCAATAGAGTCCGTGAATTTTGCATAGCTACTGCGTATATACCCTTGACGACGTGATTTAATCGTTTTGGTGTTTCGCCTCGTGTCAAAATGTGAATGTTTTCATATTGACGATGTTTTCACGTTTGTCAAGAAAAATTAATATTTTTTATTTTCCACTTGTATATTATATATTTATTTCACCTTGTATATGGTTGCTATAAACACACTCATTATGCACTAGGGCGTTATGGGCGGGCGTTATGGATCATAACGCCCGCTAATAGTACGAGGAGAAATGAAGCATTTTCATTGATTAAATACTTCATAATCCTTGTCGTATACGACTCTGGATTCCTCCGGCAATGAATTATTCGCAGCTTTGGCTGCATTTTCTATGATATTCTTGGGTAAATTCATTTTCATTTCCATTATTTCTATAAGACTACACAAAGAAAGCAGCAATGACATTCACTAAATATGATGACAAAAAAATTCGCAAACGTCAAAATATCAACAAACTATGAGAAGGAAAATTGAAAGTATAGGAGCAATGAACCGATTTTAAAATCGACAAAATCATCCCTCAGACCAAAGGCCCTCGGCCCGAAGGTTTCCCTCCGGTTAGGATCTATATAACGCACTTGGTACATAAATAACTATTATTCGTTATATAATCGTAACGAATACCACTAGAGCAATCGAAAATAATCGATTACTAACCTAATCACTCGACGTATTTTCTTTTTTCGCAAAATAGGTGCGTCTCGTGACTCGGAAGTATAATCGATTACTTTCGATGCTCTTGTGATATTATTACTCAAAATATTTGAACTATGACGTACCTATAAGTTATTTCAGAAAAATACATCTTCTTAAAAATTGTGCTATTGAATTAATTTTTAAAACATAACGAGAGAGAGATAACAACTTTAATGAATAAGGATTCAAAAGGGTATCAACCGAGGTTTTTCTTGTTTGATATACATGTTTTTTATGAGAAAAATAATCTATTCTAGTCTATGAACAGCATAAAATGGTGCTTAAAGATAATAGGTGTTCAAATAGTTGTTGTGCTGGTAATTTACTCTTCTATTTCGATAATTCACATACTGAGAAAATTTGAATTTGTATTTATTCCTATGTTACGCAATAATATTCTAAAAGTAAAAATCTATTTAGTGTTGCAGATATCACAATGTATGGACCTTCTATTTCAATATGAGCTCCAGTTTGATATAAATTTTTTTATTTGTATATGATTTATTATTTATTGATAATATAACTTATCTCATCAAGTGCCTACGGATATCGAGGTTAATCGGATTTTTGAAAAAATCCGAAATTATATTGATAGACGACGCAAAAATCTCTTAAATTTGTTAAAATTATTTATTATAGATAACATTTTACAAAGAATCGCAGGACAAACGCGTCACGATGGGTATCCATGTTTGTGACGTCATAATGTTAAAGGAATTTCTCGACTGTAAATTGACTAAAAATATCCGAAATTCAGTGCATAAAATTATTCAAATAGTTACCTTCATTTAGTCATGTGTATTAAACGATTCATAAAGGCTAATTTCGATAATACCTATACCTGATGTATAACATAGTGTGGAACATTTGAAAACATTTTTCAGAATTTTGTTTTTGTAGTATTCGTACATTCAAGGTTTGATATTTTATGTATATTTATTAATATCTTAACGATATTCAATCGATCGAAAGCCAGAACACTAAAAGCTGTGTGCTACGATGAGTAGAAATTAACATTGTGACGTCACATGCACTTCTGTTTATTCGAGAACTGTCGGCGTATTTACGGTATAGCAATCAAAAATGTATGTTTAATTTAATACAACTTTTTGCTTAGAGCGGAAACAAAAGAACTGAAAATAGTTTTGTTTTATAGTACTATATAATATGATCTTTCCCTTTTTCACAAAAAAAATTTTTTTTATTAACCCATTACTTTTTATCTCAATATTAAATAATCAATAACTTTAACGTATTGTCCTATATCCAGAAAAATCTTATTTCTAGATGCACACTGAAGTAAATATTGAATTTGTAGCTATGCTAAATATGAAAATAACCATCAATTAGATACACCTTAACTCGGGATTTATTTTAGAAGCTTGAAATACGACTACAAATTTCAAATTCGTTAATTGTTTTCAGTGTTGCGTACTTTGAATATCTTTGTTCTTTTCTGGTTATGAAAGCATATCGGTTCAAAGAACAAGTATTTTATTTGAAATTTTTCCGAGCGAATTTTTTGAGAGTAATTCAATTTGATTCTCATCATAAGAAAAGTGGTTGAACTAACTCTCAATTTGTAAAGGTTAAATTTTCGGTGCTATTTAGGTGTGTTTACTTTTCAAATGAAAATTCAAATGAAATACCTGCCGCTTTACGAAGTTTATTTCATCCCAGGAAGATCCTGAAGTTTAATACCACAATCTGGAGAACAAACTCACTGTTCTTTCAGAAAATTCTACTGAAAGCCGCTTGTGGGTCCTATTTGAGAGACTTTCCTCCTACATCATATCTTTATAGTCCTATAAATAATGATAAACTTCCCAAAAAGGTAAATGAAACATTAAATTAATCGAAGATATCATCATATCTCCACCTCATACTTTTAATAAAGATTTACTTTGATTGTATAACTACCTGGGAAACTTGAAAACTTTTTATTACTCGCTCTTTGTTTTAAGGGGATGACTGTATATAGGCAAGTATTTCGCATGTGCTCATTTACCCAAATATGTTTATTAACTATGTACAGGGAGTGGTGTGGAGGTAGGTGCATGGCCGGAGGAAATTAATTATGAACAACATATCAAGAATTTATTCATTTAGGGCATATAACTATGAAGAAACCGGTTTCTGGGTGATTTTTGCAGCCCAGGCCATCTCCAAATCGAGATAGAGGGTTTCAAATTTATACGTGAATAAATTTCATGCTAAAAAAGTGATTATTAAAGGTTTCATTTTGTTTTATATACCAGCCCTATTTTCATGTATAGAAATTTGATTTTTTCGATTTTGTTGTGGTTTTGCTCAACCTCTCCTCCAGATTGAATTAGAGAGGTTGAAATTTTTTATTAGAATTAAATTTATGTTGGGGAAGTGCCCTTCGTGTGTTATAAAACTGAGCCATTTTTCAGGTTGTCAAGCTTTGTGGACCCCTCGAATTTGTTCGTGAAAAACTGAAAATTAGTATATATATATATATATATATATATATATATAATTATATATATATATATATATATAAATAATTATATATATATATATATATATATATAAATATATATATATATATATATATATATATATATATATATATATATATATATATATAGGGTGACCCACCCCATTCGCCTAGGTGTTTCTATGAGAAATGAAAAGAGTGGGGAAAAAAATTTTGAACAGTCATATGTAGGTCCATGGGGAGCATATTCCAAAATTATTTTGAATTATACAGGGTGACGAAAAAAAAGTTACATATCAAAGTTATATTTTTTCTTATGGAACACCCTATATTTTTTCATATTTTTAGATACTATAGACCAAATAAAGGTAAGTTACTGTTATATTCCCTATACCTAAAACTGAGCGTTTCTGAGTAATTTTGATAAATTAAAAAATACAGACCATAATTAAACAATTGTTTACACCCTGTAACATGTAACGAGCTGCTCGTAACCGAAATCACTGCTTAGCTGAAAGGTTAAAGTTAACTTCCGCATAAAAGTTTTATTTCAATATTGTACAGAGTGGTGAAACAAATTGCATCAAAGTTTGGGCACATTTTTTATGGAATAACTTCTTAAAGTTATATGGAACATCCTGTATACGATGACATATTTTGACGCAGAATTAGATTGTACAGAGTGGTGAAACAAATTGCATCAAAGTTTGGGCACATTTTTTATGGAATAACTTCTTAAAGTTATATGGAACATCCTGTATACGATGACATATTTTGACGCAGAATTAGATTCCCTTTAAAACTACATCAGGGTTCCCTATACCTATCTCTTATGATTTCTATGCAAAAGACGTTTTTATATTCTACTTATGACTAATTTCTTTATCTCAAAATGGAACATCCTGTATTGTAATTGAAAAGCATTTTTGAAATCTGTTTATTAAGGAACACGTAGATTCGCTAAAAGAACAAGATCAAACTTTCGCAAATACGGTGCATCTTAAGCAAAATGCAGGCACAACTACAAACTCAAATTTGAATCGAATAAGAAGAGCGTTTCGGTCCATACCGCAAAACATGCATATTATTAAGGGTTCATCACTCATTTCAAGAAAGAGTTCGCTTATGCATCGAGAATAAAAGGCACCTCTTTGAGCATTTGTTAAAAGAATAATTGTTAATTTTGCAATAAAATTACTTCAAAAATGTTTTTAGTTTTTCATTGCAATACAGGATGTTCCATTGTTAAGATAAAGAAATTACTCATACGTAGAATATAAAAACGTATTTTGCATAAAAACCATAAGAGATAGGTATAGGGAACCCTGATATAGTTTCAAAGGAAATCTAATTATGCGTCAAAATATGTCATCGTATACAGGATGTTCCATTTAACTTTAAGAAGTTATTCCAAAAAAAATGGGCGCAAACTTTGATGCAATTCTTTTCACCACTCTGTACAATATTGAAATAAAACTTTCATGTGGAAGTTAACTTTAACCTCTCAGCTAAGCAGTGAATTCAGTTACGAGCAGCTCGTTACAGTTTACAGAGTGTAAACAATTGTTTAGTTATGGTCTGTATTTTTTAATTTATCAAAATTACTCATCAGAAACGGTCAGTTTTAGGTACTTACCTTTATTTGGTCTAAAGTATCTGAAAATATTAAAAAAATATAGGGTGTTCCATAAGAAAGAATATAACTTTGATATGTACCTTTTTTTTGCGTCACCCTGTTTATTTCAAAATAATTTTGGAATATGCCGAGGCGATTGGGGTGGGCCACCATGTATATATTCTAAATTTCAGTTAGCTGTCATAAAGAAATGATGGATATTCGAATATATACTTAATCAGCATTCACAATTATAACTACGGTTATTATGAACCTTGTTTCGTTTTTTCATTGTCAATATAAAGAAAATAATCCTATATTTTCCTGATCCAATTCCATTGTGAAGATAAATAAGTATAAGTTAGTCATTTTTAGGGTATTCGCTACTGAAATATGACTAATGAGGAGATTTATCTCCTGGTGGGATGAAATTCAAATAAATTGAAGTTTAGTCACAAATATAATGGCGGTAAAGCAAAAATTTCCATTTATATTCCTTAATAAAAAGTTTGCTGATCCTATAAAATGTATCAATTATATTTTTTGTTACGCAGGAAAAACAAATCACTACAACGTTCAAGAGTTCGGTGGCTATGTTTTTGACGGACGATATAACATTCAATCATATCACATTTCTCTGAATGCGTGAAATTGGTTTTTCTCCTCGAAAAACACAAACTGTAAAATGTTCATGAGCAAAAATTCAATTTGACATTCTAATTCTCATGGCAGTTGTGAAACAAACGAATTTGGTTCATGAAATAACAGCCGCCTTGACGAATTTGTTAAAATCATCAATAGCTTTGTCGTTTTTGACTTTTGAATAAAAAGTAATAAAACAATTTTTGTTCAGAATCAAATTTTCTATCGACTGAAGATACCATTTGAAAGAATTGAAGTTTTTTCCATAACTCTTGAACGCGTTGTCCGATTTTTGTTCCGTTTTTACCATCGTAATCAGCGAGATTAATGCTACTAGTTTGCTCATTCAATCAAGTTTGTAGCTCCAATAAATACGAAGTTAGTAATAGTGCCGACTAAACTTTTGAAAACCCTGTATATAAAACATAAAATAAATAAGAACAATATTAATAAGTTAACTAACAAAAAACTTCTTCTGAAAAAGCAGTTAATCAATAACAACATGGAAATTCGGAATCACCTCAACCTGTAAACTATGAAAAAAATTCATATAAGCTCCAGAGCATTTGCAATCTGCTTATAAATTCATGTCAAATATACTTGAAATGTTTTAACTCAACGACAAATACCTAATACGTTCATGTTGTGCTCAAATTCATTCAAACTGGAATTCATTCAGTTTCTCTCTGTTTAAAGGAGAACCTAAATTAAAAGATTTTTATTTTCAGCATTACTGGCAATAGTAGCTGCTGGCTTATTTGCCCTCCAAACAGATGATAGAGCTACAAATGGATTTCAAATAACCAGGGGACCTTCATTTTATATTTTGGTGAGCATACTTCAAAATTACTCAGTTTTTCATTAAGTACTTTCACAAATATACGCAGGGTAGGTATAATAAACATTGCTGAAAGGATTGGACTCCTTTTTGAGTATAAAAGATCAAAGTCGTTACGGTTACAATACTTTACACTTCACCTTAAAAGAATTTCGGTATTATACTGTCCGTGATGTGCAAGTGCGAGTCGGACTCGCGCACGAAGGGTTCCGCTATGCCCCTTAAATATTTATTTTATTTTCATTTTATTATTTATTATTAAAGTAAATATACAATTAAGTAGTATTTTGTGAATATTTCAAGTGCCTACCTGTTACCTTTCGTTGATATCAAGCAAAAATAGGCAAAATATGGCGTTTTTGTATGGGAGTCCTCCTTAAATATTTATTTTATTTCAAATTTATTATTTATTATTAAACTAAAAATTCAACTGAGTATTTTGTGAATATTTTAACTGCCTACCTATTGCCATTATTGATATGGATCAAAAAAGAGCAAAGAAATCGAGTTTGGTGTATGGGAGCCCCCTTAAATATTTATTTTATTTTGTTATTATATTTGTTGTTAAAGCGGCAACAGAAATACATAATTTGTGAAAATTTCAACTGTCTAGCTATCGCAGTTCTTAAGATACAGCCTGGTGACATCACCAGACGGACAGACGAATTAAACGGACGGACAGACAGCGAAGTCTTAGTAATAGGATTACGTTTTTACCCATTGGGTAAAGAGCTGAATAGTTGCCCGCATCTCATCTAAACTATACAATAAAATTCTTCATATCATCTAAACTATACAATAAAATTTCGAATAAAATGAAGTGATCTTCAAGACATCATAAAGCAGCTTCTAGCCAAAAAGGGCCCAGCCTAAAAAGGCCTTCAAGACTAAGTTTCAAAACCCTGTATAAAACCACTCTAATTTAAATTCCTATTTATTTGTCTTAATAGGTTCTCAACGTCCGAGCGCGAACCAAATATACATACAAAGTTAGAACCTTATCCATCGACTTCATCATGGCTAAATGTATTCAACTACCCTCGACGACTAAATTAACTAAAAATACTATGAATCTAAAAGATTTTAATTTGTTTTACTAACACTTCGACAATTTGTTGAGTTTGTAGATGATGGCCGCCAGAGGTAATATTTTAAAGCCTGCATATCGTATGCTAAGCATACTCATACAGTAAATAATATCGAAAGCAGCCCTATTATGGTGAAGAATTTCACCACAACGCTGGCACTTTTCTGTATCAAAAGTAATAAAATACTCAACATAGTAACTCGCGCGCCACTACATTTAATATATTCCCATATTTGAAAAATACCGAAAAAAAATACATCATCAAGTTTTAATTTTGCATCTAAGGGATCTAAATGCCATTGTTTTATCAAATGGCATATCGACATACCGGTCTCTTCGATTTTCAAGAAGATACAGGAGAGGCGCAGATTTAATTTGAATAATGATATTATTTTCGTTCTACTCAATGTGAAAAAAAAGTCCAAAATGGCGGAGTCTTTATTGCAAGTTAAACTCGGCGTGATCTTGATTAACAACTAATTGTTCATTTATTACAATGTTGTCAATCTGCACAAGATTTAAAACAGCGTTCTATTCTACCACTATAATCCCAATCACTCCCACAGAGCTGCTTTATGTTTCCTTTTTAAAACCAATAGCTGTTGAAATATTTCAAAATTTTTGACCTTATTGATTTAAATAGAGGTCTTCGCTCCCACATCAGGAACCTAACTAAAAAAATTTTTTTTTCGGCGGATCTTGACTCAACGAAGTGAGTCTTTGGAAAATCGTTTATTTGAATGAGTTGTTTATTGTTTATACAGTGCCTTGTCCCATGTTGAAAAGGATTGTTCCAATTCTCCTAAGCTGCTTCGAGAATAGCAAATTTTGTTAGCGTTCATTTGTCGTTGAAATTCGACTGTTTGAAATTTGAAATCCGTCGCTTTCGTAATTTCTTCCTGTAGTATTCCAGTGTTGCTTTTACTTACTATCGAAAGGATGGAAAATATGAAGTGAAAAGACAGCTCTTTAGAAGTCACGCTGGTTTCAATCTGAAGTATGGTTATTACCGTGGCACTGTTGAAAAGAACTCTTCTCAGTTTATACGCCCTCCACTTATCGTCATGAAGTGGAGGGGATATTTAATTAGTTAATAAGTCGTTCAAAGACCAAAGGTATTTCTTAATCAACTTGACTAAAATAAAACTTCAAACTTCATAAGTACTCTTAAGTACTCATAAAGGTAAAATTGATTTGCATCTAAATCGTGGTAATCATATTCAATGGATTCCGTCTTAGGATACAGAATAGTGTCCTTCTAAATTGCTGGCTATTTAAAGAAACAAGGGCGTACGTCTCATACAGAGAGCTAGCAGTCAAAACTAAATAATATACTCGAGTAAACAGGATTATTTTAAAAAACAAACCTTAGAACTAATTTTATAACTCTTAATAATACAAATTAGTTTAAAAATAGGCCAATGTTAAGATTATCATAAAACAGTCCTATAGTCATAGGACATTAAGAGCAAATAGCCTTTTTATTTTGATTTAAAGAGTGCATTAAATTCTTTATTAAAGAAAAAGTGGTCTTTAAGAACTTTTAGTTTATCTCAAGGTTACTTTAAATCCTATGTCGATTTATTGAACATATTAAAGCATTTTTGAAACCTAAATAAATAGAAACTGGCTTCAAATTGTTACTTGGGATGTGCGTCTGCTGTCGCACTAAAACGAAAACGAAATCCAAGGTATTTCGGCTTCATCCTATTCTGAGCCGGAGACTTTTGAAGGGTCAATTTCAGCAGCTAGTGTTTCAGAACCAACTGACTCTGCAACTAGAGAATCGCCCGTGTGCGGCAGTAGGTTCAAATAAGTGCGTTGTATATTTCTTGGCAACTGCAGGCCACTGTTTAGTCACAGGCGGAATAGAACATGTCTCAATGTTTCAGTGGGGCACTCGGTTCAGTTTCTCCGACTAAAAAATCGCCCTTACACGGGGTTCCATATGAACCCATGCATTAGAATGCATTGGTTGCATGCCGAAATAGATTTCGGCAACTGAATAGTTACCTGCGAAAAATTGAGCGGTTTATTTGATAGAGAACAGCATTGGAATAAATAATAATCAGTTAGCAATCTAAACTTGAAGAGAAATATACTTTTTTAGGATTGATTGGGACGATACTTGGTGTAAATTAATAAACATATTAAAACAATTTTCGATATAACAGAGAATCATAGTTAGTTTGCCATTAGCATCTGAAGAAGGTGAAGTTCCACCGAAACGTGCGTCATGCGTTATTTCTTATAATAAATGTGTAAATTGTTATTTTTAACCATTGTTTTAATATAGAAATATACTTATTTCAAGAGCTCATTGAAATGTGCATTCCGTCTCTACATCATGTATCTCTTATATTAACAAAAGTTACTGAGAGGATCCAAAAATATGGTGCAATCGTTCAAGTGTTACCAATAGATTTTATACAATAGCTTATTGATCTTAAAAGTCCATACTCTAAAAGTCAGCAATATCTATTCTTGTATTCATAATTTAGTCTTCTATCCGAAGGTATAATTTTGCTGTTGTTTTTTATGAATTTCTCATACGTTCAGATTTTTAAAATTGCTATTCTGGCTCTGTTAATATTATTTAGTCTCGGTAATTGCCAATGGAAGGAATGTGTTTTGTGAACTGGCAAACAGAACATTCTCAGATATCTATTCATGAATCTTCGTATAATTTTCCCACAACTTTCGAACTGATAACTTTCAGACAATAAGTCCGACTGATCTCTAATTCTTCATATTAATTTATATCTCTAGTGAGCTGATGTAGCAATAAACTTCTCAGTTGTTAGGTACCGTTAGTAGACTCAATGCAAGTCACTGGTTTGATAGATATCTTCATGATGGATTGATTAAATAGGACTACATAAAAGTTCTAGTACTTTTTGGGATAACATGGTGAAATTGCTATATTATACTATATAACTTTTGTTATGCGATGAAGAAGATGATTTGGTAGATAGCGGTGCATTCAAGAGTTCATCGTTGGTAGATAATTGTGAAGGATTTTATTCGTTCGCTTTTCACTTTCAAGAAATCTGACAATGGACATTTAATTTTTCAATGTTTTATTATGTTAGTTATGTTAAATACAAATATTTCTCTCAGAGAGCCTCCAGAAGTTATTAGTTCTTTTTAAACAATGAATAAACGAAGACTTCATCCAAAAACACACTTTCATACAATAGAATAATTTTTCACTCAATCCGCAGTTGACTAAACTAATCAATTCATTTTTTCTGCAGATTCTTCTAATAGTTTTGGATTCAACTCTGTTCGTTATGTCGATTTATGATATGCTTTTTGCAAGACGACAAGGGGGCGATCCAACAGCAGTATCTGTTTCAGCACCACCGACAACATATGGAAATCCAGGATTCAGAGAGAGAAGAACTAATGGTTTGTAATCAGAATTTTCATAACAAATTTCATGAAAAAACTCAGCTAGGTACTGAAAAAACTTTCCGAGTTTTAAAGTATTAAAGTTTTAATGCAGGTATTTGAATTATTATTAATAAATAAAAATAAGTTTTTCCAGTTATATAATTTGTATCGCTGGAAAATCAATTATTGAATATTACCCGTCATCAAAAATTTTTAGGTCATTAGATCTAGAAAACTCAGCTAGGTACTGAAAAACTTTCCTATTATTAAAGTATTAAAGTTTTAATGCAGGTATTTGAATTATTATATCGTTTGGACGAAGCCAAAGAATTACTAAACAGGCTTTACCTCTAGTCATTGAAAGTTGGACTGAAGATAAACATGTCCAAAACCCAAATAACGACAAATCTTGTACTTAGTGACAACATCTTTATTGCTGGAGCAGCCATCAACCAGACCACTTCGTACAAATATCTGGGACATGAGATTTGCATAGGCAGGGACAACCAAACGATTGAACTTGTCCGCCGCCTGAGACTGGCATGGGTAGCATTCGGCAAGCTGAATTACGTCTTTAAATAATCTCTTCCAATGTGCCTTAAGAGAAAGACTTTTGACCAGTGTGTATTACCAGTGTTGACTAACGGAGCGGAAACATTAACAATGACGAGGAGAACGATACATAAAATCCGTGTTGCACAAAGGACAATGGAACGAGTAATGTTGGGCATTTCTCTCAGGGATAGAGTCACTAACCAAGAAATGCGCCGTCGAACAGGGGTAGTAGATGCAATAGAGAGAATAGCGACGCTGAAATGGAACTGGGCAGGACACGTCGCCAGAATGACGGATGACAGATGGACAAGACGAATACTGGAGTGGAGACCGAGACAGGATGCATTTCGAAATAGGGGCCGACCACCAACAAGATGGAGACCGATGATCTTAAGCGCTGCCAGGGAAACTGGATACAGGTAGCGCAGGACAGGGAAACATGGAGAAGAGCGAGGGAGACTTATGTCCAGCAGTGGACACGAGAAAATGGTTGATTGATGATGATGATGATTTGAATTATTATTAATAAATAAAAATTGGTTTTACCTGTTATATAATTTGTATCTAAGTGCTATCATGTGAAAGTGAATACCGGAAAACTCCTATCTGACAGTGGCGCAGCCATAATTTTGTTTTAGGAGGGGTTTCCAAAAAATACTGGAGAGAGTATAAAAAAACGAGAATACAAACAAAACGTAACGTACATATAAAGTACATTTAATAAAATATAGAGAAAAAATCTATCAGGTAGTGGGTATACTTGGTCTCAAACAGCATACATTATAAAATATATTTAAAAATTATAAATGACAATGACAAAAAACTTTAAGGCAGTGAGTATAAGTATACTCATGAAATTAAATAAAAAACGAAAAATACATCAACGTCATATATGTCCATTAAAACTTATTAGGTAACTGATATAATAAAATAGTAAGATGGCGAGATTGAAGAGACATCAAGAATTTCGTCTTCCTGAATAGGAATATCTGAATGTATATACATCAAAGCTAGGCCATTTGACCTGTCGTCACCAGTGAAATTCCGCAAATGATTTTCAAGAAATTTAGGGAAGAAAATGATCTTTCACAAGAACATGTGACTGCCATTATATGTAATTAAAAGATTATAAATTTTTGAAAGTGATTCTTTATTGAATCTTTCGCACTTTGTGGCTTTTCAGTTTTACACAACACATGGCCGTATAGGAGTAAGAACGTGTGGGTGTAGCGCCTCGAAAACAAGTAACACTGTGGAGAAGATTAATTTTTTAGCAGGTTTTCAATTTGAAAACCTGCTTATTAAAATGGGTGCGATTAGCAAACTTAGACCTAGGACCAAAATAGTTTTTCGTTTCATGACTTTTTATGATGCTTGGCACCAAAAACTCAATTTCATATCTCTCTCTCTCTCTCTCTATATATATATATATATATATATATATATATATATATATATATATATATATATATATATATATATATATATATATATATATATATATATATATATATATATATTTATTTATATATCATGTTCATATGTATGTATGAATAAGCTTGTGTATTTTGGCGTTGTTCACACGATAAAGAGTGCATGTTTGAAGCAATAGGTTTGAAAGTTTGTAAATAGGTAGTTTCGTATGATATCTTGGATGGTATTGGTTTTGGTTCGAATTAGTTGGGGGTTGGCCCCCTGGGGAAAAATAAATATTGTTTACACAATAAACAGCGCAATTTTGTAGCAATAGGGTTGAGAGTTCGTATCTAGGTAATCTTGTATGATATCTTGAATAGGTTTGGTTTTGGTTCGAATTGGTTGGGGGATTCACCCCCCGGGGAAAGAAATAAATCTTGTTTAACCGATGAAGGGCGCAATTTTGAAACAATAGGGTTTGAAGTTTGTAAATAGGTAGCTTCGTATGACATCTTAGATGGAAATGGTTTTGGTTTCAATTGGTTGGGGGGTTGACCCCCTGGGGGAATAAGTGAATCTTGTTTACACGATAAAGGGTGCAATTTTCAAGCAATAGGGTTGAAAGTTTGTAAATAGGTAGTTTCGTATGACATCTTGGTTCGAATTGGTTGGGGGGTTGACCCCCCTGAGGAAAAAAAATTTTTTTTCACCACAGAAGGCGCAATTTTGTAGCAAGAAGTTTGATAATTTGTAACTAGGTAGTTTTGTATGATATCTTGAAAAGGAATGATTTTGGTTCGAATTGGTTGGGGGTTGATCCCCCGGGGGAGGAAATAAATCTGGTTTACACGATAAAGGTCGCAATTTTGGAGTAATAGTTGAAAGTACGTAAGTAGCTATTTCCGAAAGATATCTTGGATGGGATTGGTTTTGGTTCAAATTGGTTGGGGGGTTGATCCCCTGAGGGAAAAAATAAATCATGTTTACATGATAAAGGGTGTAATTTTGGAGCACTAGGATTGAAAGTTTGTGAGTAGGTATTTTCGTATGACATATTGGATGGGTTTGGTTTTGGTACGAATTGCGTAGGGAGTTAACCCGCCACGAGAGGAAATAAATTTTGTTGACACGATAGAAGGCGCAATTTTTGGACCATAGGATTGAAACTTTGTATGTAGGTAGTTTCGGATGATATCTTGGATGGTGTCTATTTCGATATAAATTGGCAGGTGGTTGACCCCCCGGAGGAGGAAATAAATATTGTTTACACGATCGAGGACGACATTTTTGTTTTTTGGATTTGGAACCAAAAACCATAATTGAATGAATAAAATTTTCGAACTGGATTAGTTTTGAAAACCTGCTTTTCTAATGCAGCTCGCTGCGATAGAGTTTTTTAATTTAAAATCGTTTATTGCCAATATTGCCAAGATTATTTTATGCAGCATATTTTCATGAGTACTGCTTATGAATATTTAATTTCAATTTCTTATATCGATCTGCAGGAATTTAACGAATATCAAAAAAATCTAATACATTCAATTGATTGACATGTAAATTTTTTTCTCTAGGTGGTGGAATCTCAATGACAGATGCTAGCGGAAAACCGTATACTGCAGCTTCCAACGGCAGTATGGTGTCCATGAATACAACCTCTACAACATTGGGGTCAACGAATGGTTCTACTATAGGATCTTCAATAACAAGGTCGCCATTGAGATCAAGTCTGAAAAAGCCAAAACCTAAACAAGAAGGCGGTCTGGGTATACAAAATCCTGGATTTTCTGGGACGTCGCCAACGATGGGAAGGAACGGTAGCATGAAGAAAGTCAGGATACAGACTCATAGTACAGAAGTGTAGTGCTGATGTTTGAAAATAATGTTGAAACTTTATTGAATGTTGGAGCTGGTAGTCATATGATATTTCACATTTGACTGACTCTAACATAGACACCAAATCAGCTGTATGAAATTGAGTACCTTACATCATCTTGGAGATTACAGACATGCGTGCTTCTAACTGACACTTTTATTACCTTGGGTAATACGCCATGTGCAAAAAGGAGTATCATTAGATGAATTCTTCAAATTGTTCATGGAATTAATTGAAAAAGTTAATTAATAATGCAATATGAATCCTGCAGTTGGAAATATTTCTGAAACGTTTTAATTTATTTCTCAGTTGATGAATATCCAATTACAAAAAAATAGATCGTTGTTATCTTATTCAGGCATATAGTATTTGATCAGAAATAAGAAAAATAATTATGATCAGAATGGTGTTAATTTTCATCATATATATATATATATATATATATATATATATATATATATATATATATATATATATATATATATATATATATATATATATATATATATATGATAATTTCAGAATATGTGTCTTATCTAAAATAGAGATTTATTTGTCTTTGCTATTTAATCCTTTATTCCCACGTTTCGGCTTCACAAAGAAGCCTTTTTCAAGGACCAGTTTAAATTATCTTCGGAAACACTGACACTTATTTCATTAATCTTATACACAGACTTCGAATGAGTTCATATTTACGATTGTTTACTTTTTCACCCACCTTTTCACTGTACTTTATATACGCGTATATAAAGTATGGTGGAAAGGTGAGTTAAAAAGTAAACAATCGTAAATATGAACACATTCGAAGTTTGTATATAAGATTAATGAAATAAGTGTCAGTGTTTCCGAAGATAATTTAAACTAGTCCTTGAAAAAGGCGTTGTGAAGCCGAAACGTTGGAAATAATTAAATAGTCAAATAAATCTCCGTTTCAGCTAACCACATTCCCCAGAAAAATTCTAAAATTATCGCATATATTTCTGGCTTAAGACTAAAGATTCTAATATATATATATATATATATATATATATATATATATATATATATATATATATATATATATACATATATATGAATATATATATATATATATATATATATATATATATATATATATATATATATATATATATATATATATATACTTTTCTGTACATACAACATTATGTTTACCAAACTGTCCTGTATATCCAGCTTCACTCCGAATATCTAGATGTTAGTGCAACAGTAAATTAGTTATTTTTTCTCTACTTTAGTTTCTTAAAGCAGGTACTCATGTACATCACTGTATATGTTTCTAGCAAGGATAAGGACCCATTTGTACATATCTATTTTAATCAAAATCTTCTCTAATTAGGTGCTTTCTACATTCCGTCCAGAAACTGAAAATTTTTAATGTGACCAAGTTGTTCGGTTTATTATTTGTGTTTTACATATTTATATATTTTATAGGCTGCTCCAAGAGTAGCAACTTTAATTATGTTATAGTCTATTACTGTTGTTTTTATTGGTATATTTTAAAATATCTTGAAGATGTATTTTTCTGTCGTTGACTAATATTTCATCATGTTATTGAAAGTCCCTAGACTATCTCATATTGTGCTGAATTGAATTGAGCTAGAAGAACAGCTAACGATCTCTTTCAGTCATAAAAATATTACTTGATGGAGTTTTAAATTAAAATTTTTCTAAACACTAATGAGGTGAAATGAAACGTTGTTTATACTAAAAAATGATCAAACTTCAAGAATTCAATATTTTTCTGTATCAAATGAGAATGAATTGTTATTTTTTATTTAATACGCCAGATGAAAATCATCATATGAAAGATTGTTCAACCATTTTAGGTTAGCTTCTTGAAGGAATTAATGACGTGAATTAGTTGTATATATTTTTTTGCCTGTTTAAGGTTAAAAATATATTTCAAAGGCCTTAGTAAATAATTTTAATTATTATTCTAGATATCAAACTGTGGTGAACGTATTTAAAAAAATTAACTTTCGTGATCCATCAATTCATTTCAGAATGAACTCAAATTAATAGAAAAATTGAAATAAAACTGTATATGAAATTACTTCAAAATTCTTCGTTAACATCACTATCACGAATCATATTTTATATTGTTTTAAATATGAATTAATAATTTTCGAATATCACGAATCTATTATAGTTAGTGCACGTGCTATGAATTTGTATATTTTGTCAATAATTTGTATTTACTTTATATTGAAAATATTTGAAATGAAACATGATGAGGGTTAGGTTCAATTGCAGTTTTACAGTCACGAATTCTCGAACTAAGATTTATTAAAAAGAGTTGTTGAAAATTCTGCAAAATTTGAAATTAAAAATAATTCGTTCAGTTTCCTTTCATACCATATTTAATTATCCTGAAGTTTGATTTATAGTTCACGTTTGAATGATATTAAATAATCGCTGCAATAACATAAAACAACAAAATTTCGTTTTCTATCATAGTAAAAATAGTTCATTTTCTATATTATTCTTTATTTATTCTCAGCTCTTCTTCTAGCTTCTCTAGATGTATTTGACGATTTCTCAATGATTTTAAATGAATGAGAATGAAAATATTGTATATTTGGTTTGCATATAAAGGGTATGACTCCCATGCTCATCTATGAGTAATTTATTAAGTATGTCGTAATTGATATTTTGTTATAAACATGATACTTGAAATATCTTCGATATCAATATGGTTTATATTTATGTGATATTTAAAAATATAATGTATCACAAAATAAAAATTTTTAAATCAATTAAACTTGCAGGAATATATTTATTTTTTCACTTCCATGTATCACTTAGAATAATTATTCTATTTTCCTGAATTTTTTTCCAAAAAGTACCTTGATACCATATATTGATTGCGCAAAGTTTCTCATGCGTGCAACATATCCAATTGTTACTAAATAATATATTTTTGATAACCACTTGTTATTTATGTATAATTGTGTAAATTTGAAAATTTTCAAATTACTTGAAAAACCGATTCATTTTTACAAAACGGAGAATACATGTAAACATTTAGATATATTAGATAGCAACGATTGGATCATTATATTATGGTCCAGATAACGAAAACCTATATATAACACATTTATCTCTTGTACGACATAGAGAATATTTTAGTCAGATAGTAGGTTATTGCATGAATCAATCAATATGCTCATTACTTCAAAGGCCCATCAGACACATCATATGAATACTGGCTATCGCGGAGCTTTCATTTTGACAAAGTAAGTTGCATTGAATGAATATTTCGATGTATTGTTTGCAGTAATAAAAGTATATACTCACAATCGATCGGTAATCGATGGTTTTCTAACCTTCAAAACAGTCGGGAAGCGCTTCATTAAGCGCCCTGTAAACGATCAAACTTGTTTGTCAAATTTTAGGTGTTTGTCAAATTATTTGATAGTCTATGCTATGGCTTTGTTTGATGCGTTTGTCAAACAATTCACGTGTTTGAAGTGTTTGATGAAAAATTGGATTGACTGCATTTTTGACAACTAAATTCAAAACCGTACTGCTCATATTTCATGGAACGCGACACGTCACGTCAACGAAAAAACCGTAACTAAGGAAGAATTTGACAAATTTGTTTGATCGTTTATGCCATTGCTTGAAGAACACGTGAAGTTTGTCAAACAAGTTTGTCAAACAAATTTGATCGTTTACAGGGCGCTTTACATACTTCATACTTTCCCGGCTAACAAATCTCACTTTCCCGGCTAGCAAATGTCACTTTACCGGCTAGCTTCTGTCACTTTACC
The DNA here is from genome assembly GCA_030704885.1 of Cynegetis impunctata. NCBI lineage: Eukaryota > Metazoa > Arthropoda > Insecta > Coleoptera > Coccinellidae > Cynegetis > Cynegetis impunctata. The sequence goes on along the minus strand of JARQZK010003682.1, from coordinate 233,024 downwards.
TACTAGTATGGAAATAAATCAGAATTAACTCGATATTAAGAAAAAAACTATTTGGAATTATAAATATTGATAGTTACAGTCGAATTATGATTACTATTGACCGTTAAAGCAAGACCTTGTTGCTTAAAGTTATGAGTTTCAGAATTCGATGATGATGCCGACGTTCTAGGATTTTCTTTTAGAAGTTAATCACACCTGCAAGCTCCAGAAATGCCAATAATCAAAGCAACCTGAAAGAAATTTGTACTTTAACATTTTTAATATGCACTAAAGAAATTAAAATGTTACCTTTTGAGGGAGATATTCTATCGGAGCATCGTTTAGAAATTTATCGATGTTTGCTTTGGAAAGAACACTCTGCATCCCACATTTTGCCTTTTCAAGTATGCCCGTAATTTTGCATAATTACTGATTGCCTATATTTAATAGTGTTCGTAGCATCGAGTACCTTGACCATAACGTACTGGCTTTATTCTGATTAGGTACTCAATTCACCGAAATAGGCAAGGAGCACAGTCTCCGTATTCACATACCTTCCTACTGCTTTTCACAGGAATAAGGCCTTCGGATGTTAGTTCTGCAGCTACTCGAAGTTCTAGTAGTATGGATTCAAATTCGCAGTCGGACATTTTTCGTTAATATTGTCAAAAATGAAATTGTGAATTATGTGTCAACTGTCAGATCGAATCTATGGTTAAATCAACTAACTTTTATGTTGCCTAATTAATACAAGTAATAATAATTATTATCAGAACTTGATCATTAATGTGATAGATTGTGAGTAAAATAGTATACAAACCTCGGGGACAATCATTCCAGCCTCACGTCTGCAGCACACCTCGGTGCTGCGCACCTCGGTATGCTACCTTGCCGTTCGACTGTAATAGATTACTTCCCCGCTCGGTATGTAATATACTATTTCTGAAAAACCATCAATTAATAGTATTCTTCAACAGTTTAACTTGGCAGACAAACACTTCAGTTATCTGTTTTTATTTCAATTGAATGAAAAATATAAATTTTCATTTCTATAAAAGAAGGAAATCATTTTCCGAAAACGTATTGATGTTGCATAAAAATATACTTCAAAATTCTTTCAAGTAAAAATAGTTTCACTAGAGTTATATTTTAATTAGTTTTGGTTTGCGTTTCAAAATTTATATACATCAACACACTTAACGTCAAACATGCATATTTAAAAAATATGAATTTTATTATTTATATATATAAATAGACTAGAAATTAAATTATTTTTAAAAATCCTCAAAAAAATACATCCCAGCACATTTTCATTTGGAGGGTACACTAGAAATCAGTTCTCTTCTTTTATAAACAGCTTGTGTAGTTTGTGTGCTACTAGTACATTCTTCTTTTTTAGTAGATGAATATTCTAGAGCTTCTGAATCAGGAATATGTCTAGTAGGATGTCTGGAATCAGTATATCTTCTCTTAGTGTATTTCTTTTTATCTGCTGAAGATGATGCAGTTTCTAAGTTACCTTTTGCAGCTTTAGTCTCTGATTTCGAAATATTTTCGAAATCCTCAGTTTTAGATCGGAGAACTGCATTTCCAATACTTGATATACTTGGGGTATATCTTGGTTCTTTAGATTCACGTGAAATAAATGTTGGTGTACTTCCACTCTTAAAAACTTCAGTTAATGGCGTTCTTTGCGAGGACTCTATCAAATTATTAGGCTGCGTTCTTTGAATATCTTGGTTTTCTGCCATGGAATTTATTCGAGGTCTTTGCACTTCCTGTGAGTCTTTAACTTCTCTCATTTTTTGTTTCTGGATTTCTTGTACTGGCATGAAAGATACCTTTTGCAATGTTGGTGAATCCTTAGTAACTATTTTATGTATTCTAGTTCGTGGTACATGAATATCGTCCGGTATATAGTTAACTGAAGTATTAGTGCTATCAGGTGACGTTGGAGGTGAAGAGGCCCAAGAAGGTGGAGAACTCAACATTCCTGCATCGGGTATGCTACTAGAAATACTAGTTGGTGTATTTTGGACTGGGCTTGAATATGTGATTGAAGATCCAACTGCGGAGTCAGTACTGTGTACCTTAAATCGAAAAATAAAGTCAAGCTTTGATTTATCTGCATACTAGACTGAAAGTATGTGTTCAATGATTAAATACATATATTCCAGATTACTACTTCAATATTTGTCATGAGTTGAAAGATGAGGATGCATGAATTAGTAGAGGGTCCGAAGTAAGGTCGACCCTCACTCATTTGCTTACCGGATGAAAATTATTTTTTATCGAATAAAATATGTTTCTGAATAAACACCGAGGAGGTTCACATCAAAAATATGTTCATGTCTATAATTAATAATGAAAACTACAAAAAGGAATTTCTAAATTCAGTGAAATCCTTGCCAAACAGACTCCACTCTGAAAGAAAGCATATCATATATAAAATCTGCATTAGCTAGTTTGTCTACCTTTCTCAGGTTCCTATTACCTGGTTGCTTTGTATAAACAGGTTCATAATAGTAATTACGCTCATCTGCTCACCACTTGAAACATATATTAAAAGTACTGTAATTTTGTTTTCAAACGTACAATAATAACGTCATTTCTCGATTGGCAGGATCATCGAAAAGTTCTATTTCTCCGCCAAGCAGGAGAAGTGTTGCTATGCAACACTTTTCCGGCCGGCGGCAGGAAAAGTGTTACTATGCAAAAGATGAATTAGTAACCATGAACAAAAAATTCTCCAAATCAAACGTCATTTTCACTTTCAACCACTTCTCACCAGGTTGCGAATTATAACTATCAATTATTTTACTTTATATCTGTCAATTTTGCGTGGCAACCGTAACTAGGCAAAAGTTCCATAATTCATAACGATCGTAAGTGGATAGAAATATTTGCGTAAATGTGAATCAATCCAAAAATGGATATTTAGATTTTTATGAATTTCAAAACGTTTGAAAATAAAATAACATATTTCATTCGGAGTAGAAGTGACTTTTCATGGCTAGCTTTCAATTACCCTCAAGCTCAAGCTCGCCATGAAATGAGACACTTCTCCTCCTTATGAAATAATATACTATTATTGCAAATACTATACTATAGAGTTTCCTGCAAAAATTCGTTCAGAAATAACGGTTGCTCGGCTTTTTTTTTAAATTGAAGCAAGGAACCATGTATGACCGTTGGTGAGCATGTTGCTTATTATATAAAAAATTTGAAATGACCAACAAAAGTATTTTTCATGCAAATTAAATGATTCTGTTATTGATTTTAATGAAAAATTACACACAAATTATATTGTTATTTGAAGTGAACTTTTCTTTTTGAAAATAGTGACGTAGAGTTAAACAAAGTCTTAATAGAGTTTGTAGGTTATAACTACTCGTGTTATAAGAAATGCATTCAAAATCAAATCTTGAGAAATATACAAGTTTAACATGGTTAATTCAATATGCTACATAAAGTGAACAAGGAAAATTCTTCAATAATTCCGATCTAATAAGATCGGAACAGCTGTACACAGAATTTGAATTGGGATAGTTTCCATATAGACCGGGAGATAATGACACAAAATATTAGATCATTTATACCAGTATGGCGGTTCTGCAGGGGTCTAATTACGTGAAGGCAAAAAGGAAAATGATGGTCATAGCGCTGGCACCGGCGGCCCAATCGCGTGGGCGTTAATCGAACGCGTCGGATAAATAACGAGTGTCCACAAAAATGCTTGTATTTTCAGATAGTCAAAAAAAAATAAGTAGGCGGTAGCGTAATGCCATACTTCTCGGGTGTGGCTTACAGCCCGCCATACCGACGCGAATACATTAATTTAAATAAAACAATTCAACCATTTGTACCAGGCTTATTTTTGCAGAGCTTATAATCGTCGAGTAGCCATTCACGAAAATCACCTTGCCAAACTTTTCCGACAGTTCCCAATGGCCGCCATGGGGCCGTTCAAGTATTACGTAACGCAATTTTTGAAGATTTTTGACCCTCCTTCCCCATCATGTAACGCTCCGTAACGTTTTCATGAACCCCTCCGCCCCCCCTATAAACGTTACGTAACACCCAAATGACCATTTTTACCTAAAAGTCACAAATATGTTGCGCAAAGTACCGGAAAAGTTGCTAAAATACCGTTTTTATTGTTTTAATCGTGTTTTCGTTAATAATAAACAAAACAAGAGATTTTTATTTAATAAACAATCATACATAATATATATGATATGTTGAAAAGGGCTCAAATTTGTCCTAATAAACTTTTACTACTAATCTTATATTCCACTATGCCGTTTTCCTGACTTAGCCCTGTCGTTGCATACATTTTAAGCTAACTTCATCCACCATTATTTCTCTCGTGCATTATTCAATTTTCGCTTATTATCAGGTTTTCACTTTGAAAACCTGCTTATTGAAATGGGTGCGATTAGCAAAGTAGGACCTAGGCCCAAGATAGTTTTTTGTTTCATGACATTTCAGGATGCTTGGCATCAAAAACCCAATTTCAAAAGTCTCTCTTTCTCTACATATGTATATAATATATATATATATATATATATATATATATATATATATATATATATATATATATATATATATATATATATATATATATATATATATATATATATATATATATATATATTATATATATATATATATATATATATATATAATATTATATATATGTATGTTCGTATGTATGTAGGTAGATAGTTTCGTAGTTTCGCTCCTGTGTATTAAGTGTTTAAAACACTTAATGAAAACTGGCAACGGAAACAAAATATAAATGACGAATAATACAGTCGAGGTATTCCCCATAAAAAATAAACGAAAAGAGTTAACAACTTCGGAGATTCAAATTCTCTAGTTTTTTATTTCAATAAAAATCGATGTTACGTAGCGCGTTGTTCGAACCTCCCTCCCGCCCCTGTAACGCATCGTAACGTTTTACAAGACCCCCCTCCCCCCAAATTGCGTTACGTAATACTTGAACGCCCCCCATACCACTGCAAAGGAGTATTTTTTTTCTCGCCAAATGTTTTGTACCAGTATTGCATTTGAATTTCTGAAAAGTATTCGACGAAATGTAACCGTTATTATTTTTCCCATGCTTCTAGTAGGGGAAAAAGTGCTGTCATACTTGAAATACTTATTTATTTGACACGTTTTAAAATACGACTGTAAAATCATTTTTTACATAATGACATCATTGTATTCTCTTCGTTTGGATGCAATTCTACCTAAAAAAAATTATTATAGATTGTAACTATTGGGCGGACGACTATCGGACTTGAGCTAAAAGGTGAAAAAAAATTAAAATTTGACGATTTGTACCAGTATGGTATTCAGATTTTTTGAAATTTTACGATAAAATGTGACCATTATTATATTTGCCATACTTTTAGTAGAGGGAAAAAGTGGCGCCATACTGGTACAAATTGTTCGAATTACGAATAAAATCTAGTGTTCACATTCGCCACCTCCTACAGGTCTGGCATTATCAGACTCCTATTTATGATCATACAGAGTACTATTAAAAAAAGTTTCAGGGTGGTATAAATCGTTTGGCAAAAAAAAAACTACTCCTTTTCAGTAGTAGAATTGTCGGAAAAGTATGGCAAGGTCATTTTCGTGAATGGCTACTCGACGATGATTAGCTATGCAAAAATTAGCCTGGTACAATTGGTTGAATTGTTTTATCTAAATTAATGTATTCGCGTCGGTATGGCGGGCTGTAAGCCACACTCGAGAAGTATGGCATTACGCTACCGCCTACTTCTTTTTTTTTCGGGTATCTGAAAATACTAGCATTTTTGTAGAACAAATCGTTCGACACTCGTTATTTATCCGACGCGTTCGATTAACTCCCACGCGATTGGGCCGCCGGTGCCAGCGCTATGACCATCATTTTCCTTTTTGCCTTTACGTAATTAGACCCCTGCAGAACCGCCATACTGGTACAAATGATCTAATATTTTGTGTCACCATCTCCCGGTCTAATAATTCACTGTGAGATTGTAAATAATGCTTGTCGTTGAATACACATAACCCTTGGAGAATTGTTTTTATTTTTTTTAAATTATTGATGTAATTTCCTTGTTCACTTTATTGTTAGAAATCTTGAAGTAAGTATATTATAAATTAAGTTTTCAAACAAAATCTTATTCACAAGAAGTATGTGAATTTTTTCAAATAAATCAAATATAAATACAAGTAAATTCGAAATTTTGGAAGCTAGTATTTTTGGAACGTAGAATTTCATAAAAATTTCCTATACTACTATTGTCGTTAAATCAATGAAAATATAAAATTTTCCTGATGACGATTCATGAAAATTTCATTGAAATAATTATGACTCAAACACGATACCTCCATTCTGGGCATCAATAAAACAAAATTTATTTCAATGTGGATACATGCAACCGATCCTTAGTGTTTAAAATGGAGTCCTAAAAATTGAGGTTGTTTTGTAGATGGTCATTTGAAACCAAAAAGATTTGATGGAGACCAGATGCCTTTAAAAACGAAAAATATTTTATTTTAACTGAAAAAGAAAATGAAGAACTTTCCAATTCGAAGATGACACAACTTCCGGCGATTCTGATCCCGAAAAATGTTCGATTATTAATCCGTTTTTTATTTGCTATGCTTTGTTATATTCAGCAGTTGCGCAGCTAGTGATGACGACGGCGGTCGTCACCCCCAGGTGAAACGGTTTTTTTCACAAAATTACAAAAAAATTACATTGACAATCATAAAGATTAAAAATTTTGTGTTTTTCCGAATACTCTGTCAACTAAGGGGGCGGCGGATCATTATTTGCCCCAGGCGCTCAATATTCAAGCTACGCCAATGAAATATTGAATAGTTAAGTATAAATCTACCTAAAGAACATTAGTGTCTAGGCAGACTTTGCAGAAATAAAGGTTTACATGATCGTTTTCCTTTCATTCTATTCCTTTGCTGACTGACTACTGATCAAATTGAAACACTAAGCTATAGGTACGCTAGAAATAATTTTTTATTCATTCGATGTTTTTATTTGAAAAAAACTCTATCGCAGCGAGCTGCATTAGAAGAGCAGGTTTTCATAAAGTATCCAGTTTAAAAAATATATTCATTAAATTATGATTTCTTTTCAAAATGAAAAAACCTCTAATGTTTAAATAAAATTTATTTCCTGCCCGGTGGATCAACCCCCTAACCAATTCGTACCAAAACCGATCACATCCAAGGTATCATACGAAACTACGTGCTTACAAACTTTCAACCCTACTTCTATAAAATTGCGCCCTTCATCGTGTAAACAAGATTTATTTCCTCCTCCGGGGGGTCAACCCTCTAACCATTCATATAGAAATAAATACCATCCAAGATATCGTACGAAACTACCTACCTACGAAGTTTCAACCCTATGGTACCAAAATGGCGCTTTCTATCATGTAAACAAGATTTATTTCCCTGGGGGGTCAACCCCCTAATCAATTCGCATTAAAACCTACCCCATTCAATATATCATACGAAACTACCTACCCTCAATCACACTTTCAATCCTATTGCTCAAAATTTACGTCCTTTATCATGTAAACAAGATTTATTTCTTTCCCAGGCGGTCAACCCCCCAAATAATTCTTACCAAAACCAATCCCATCTAAGATATCTTTCGATAATACCTACCTACAAACTTTTAAACCTATTACTCCAAAATTACGACCTTTATCATGTAAATGAGATTTATTTCTTTCGTTATCGTGTAAACAACGCTAAAATACATAAGCACGTACATACGAACATATATATATATATATATATATATATATATATATATATATATATATATATATATATATATATATATATATATATATATATATATATATATATATATATATATATATATATATATATATATATATATATATATATATACCGTACTCGACCCGAATTCCGACCCCCACCCGAAATCCGTCACTTTTGATTCTTTTCTTGAATTATTAAGCTAATCCTATTATCGAGCTCAGAAAAAAATACTCAGTCTGCTCACTCAGACATCTGGCAATACCGTGAGTGCACATCAGTTATATTGGCTGAAGAATAGCAGCGCGGAAGAATTCCTTTCAGTTGCACTCCAGCTGTTCAAGAAAAACGTCTTGTTTCCTTATAAGGTAAGCCACTTGCATGATCTTATCCAATCCAAGTTTTTAGGTACTCCATCATGATATCATACAAACCATTCATATTTTCCACTGAATTAGTGTCCATAGATGAGTGTTTCACAAATATTTTGTTTTTTTTTCGATATTTTTCATAAAAAAAGGGGTGACGGGATTTGGGTCTAAAAAAAGCACTGAACCGGAAAACCGACAGGGGTGACGGAATTCCGAATTAAAAAAAGGTCCATTCAAGTTGGTTTTTCTCGCACTTGCATTTATCAAGAATCGAAAAGAATATATCGGTAGGTATCACATTTGATCATATTTTCTAATTCCTGAATTCCGTCATAGGCTTTCTGAGCTATTTTCTTTCAAAATGTGCCTTACACATACGGTGTCGGAATTCAGGTTATGAGGCTATGGCGGCTTTCGGGCTGTAACGAAATGGGGATGACGGAGTTCTGGTTAGTATCATTTTTTTTTAGTTCAGTTTTTTCCATATCCACAACTTTCTTAAATCAAAAAATATAGGATGATCAAGTTCACAATCGATCAAATTTTTCAATTTTCGAATTCCGTCATATGCTTTTCCTGCTCTATTCATTCATAATAGGTTATGTAGTTGGGCGTCGGTATTCAGGTTACGGCAATGACGGCTTTCTGGATTCTGAGTTTCCACCACAGCGATTGAGTAACTTCTGAGTTACTGTCTTACAGAGATAGATAGATCTAACTACAGTCATACAAGTATTCTATATTGTGCTGATGCTAGACGTCAGATATGTGTTTATTCCAATTTCAGAAAAATGGAGCGTCAAAAGAATAAAAAGTATTCAGAAGATAACCTGGAATCCGCAATTCAAGCTTTTCGTGGTGGCATAAGCATCAAGAAAGCAAGCAAAAGTTTTGGAATACCTAGAACTATACTTTCCGACAAAATTCATGGAAGATATCCAGTACACTGTCAAGTCGGCGCACCGTCTATACTTTCATATCAAGATGAGAAAATTCTAGTGAACTGGATTCTAAACGAACATAAACGTATGTTTCCTGTCACCAAGGAACTTTTATGTGACAGTGTTCAGAACTTAATGAAGGAACTGAAAAGACCAAACCCATTCCCAGATAATCGCCCCCAGATTCATTGGTACAAAGCATTTCTGAATCTCCATCCGGAAATCTCTGAGCGTACTACCCAGAAGCTATCCAAAAGAAGAGGAACAAGTGAGAAATTGGTTCTACTCTATGATATCGACAAGATTAAATGTAAAATTAAGCAACCAGTACGAATTAACTCAAGGGGATATTTCAAGATTGACGATTTTATTTTCGATTAATACAATATCAATTTTCGGTATAACTGTTCTCGAATAATTTACATACTAAGGCCGTCCTAAGAATATTTAGTAATATCAGCATGTACCTACATACTTAATAAGTTAATTTATTTTTGTGTCGAAGTTAAAACCAAATTTGTTAATTAATAAAAGGTATTTATATTTGCAACATTTTATTTTCAGCATCGAATTTATCATATGACGGAATTCAGGTCGAAACTATGTCGGCTTTTAGGTATGCACTATGTCGGAATTAGAAATTCCGCATCCACAACTTTTTTATTTCATTTTGAAACTATAGATTGTTTTAAATTCACAGAATAGTAAAAAATGGTTTACTAAATGCCCAAAAATTCATCATATGTCAATAATAATATATGTCAAAAAATAATAACTCAGAATACCAGCACAAAACATTATAGTTCGTTCCAAAAGTCAGTCCATGGATACTAAGGGCCTTAAAGTGACGGAATTCGGGTAGACTACAGTATATATATATATATATATATATATATATATATATATATATATATACATATATATATATATATATATATATATATATATATATATATATATATATATATATATATATATATATATATATATATATATATATATATATATATAGAGAGAGAGAGAGAGAGAGAGATATGAGATTGAGTTTTTGGTGCCAAGCATCGTAAAAAGTAATGAAACGAAAAACTATCTTGTTCTTAGGTCGAACTTTGCTAATCGCACCCATTTAAATAAGCAGGTGTTCAAAGTGTAAACCTGCTAAAAATCTATGCATCGAATAGAAGAATCCTTTGTTAGAACATCGAATCGATCCGATGTATCGTATGGTAAACATCGTATGGAGTCGATGCATCGATGTTTAGTGAATATTCCTATACATCTGGTGTACTACATCCTCCTCTATACCATCGATTAGTACGCGCAATGCCGCCCTGTCATACATGTTTGCTCCCTCCAATTTTTGAATTTAAAAGCCTGAGAACAGTTATTTATGAACGGATTCTTGCAGGCAACATATTACTGTATTTGCAATAAAATTACCTTAATTTCAATATTTATTTCTAGTGGTAAGCAGATGAGCGCAATTACCTACTCATTTCCACTTGACTGTTACACGGCAACCAGGTAATAGGAACCGGAAATAGGTAGGCAACCTAGCTGATGCAGATTTTGTATATATATATATATATATATATATATATATATATATATATATATATAAATATATATATATATATATATATATATATATATATATATATATATATATATATAAATATATATAATAAATATATATATATATATATATATATATATATATATATATATATATATATATATATATATATATATATTTATATATATATGCTTCGGAGTTCAGTTTGTTCGGCAATGACGTATGTGAATTTTGAAAAAGAATTACTATTTGTAATTTAATTTTTTATGTTCATGGCTATAAATAATTCTATCAAACTATTGAGTAAGTATTACATTCTTCGGCAATGATTTGCATCATTGTTATCCTAGTAAAGAACAAAATGTTCTCGAAAAGATAAGACTAGGGTATTTTTTGAATATATTTCACATATCATATACAATTTTTAGTATATATTACTAAGGATTATATCCAGCGTATTTAAAAAAGCATTGTCATGGCATTGACGACAAAAGTGAGCAGAAAATAAAACGATTTGCAGCTATGCTTTCTTATTTTTCTCCTTTTTTGAACTATATCTTGATGTTCGCCATGCCTACACGCAGACGAATAAGCGCCAATGGTAGGCCGCACCGAAGAAATTGAGTGAAAGATTTTCTATACTAACTCTTATGAATTTCCTTTGCACTCACGAATTTAATCCCTTAAAATGTCGCATAGCGAGAGCTGAGATGTAACTCATCAACAAATTTAGAAAAGGAAAAGTGAAGTTTTATTTTATTATATGTATGATCAGCACCTACCAATGAAATATACCCTGTAATAGGCTGAACGATCGATCCAACAGATGAGTCACTTCCACTGATAGACCTCTGCCGCCTTCTTGGTGGAATAACTGGTGATTTCACAACACCAATAGTCAGGTGTTGCTTGCCATTATCGCCGTCTTCTATATAAGGAATGTCATCGTCTAAATTGTAACTAAGGCCTGCAAAAAGCAAAGTAAAGTTTCAGTTCATCAATGGTTTTGTAAACGGTTATGAAAAATGTGAAAACCAATTATATAGTACAACAATATCTACCTTGATTTCCCTGGCTTTGCACAGGGATTGTCAAACTAGCTGTAATAATTCCTGAGTTATCCATAACATAAGGTGAAGACTTTCGCCTCTCCAACATTCCTTCAGTTATATTTTGCACTTTATGATATTCTACATCTGTTTGCATAGAACTCGAACTCTCTAAGGAAGAGCTTCTATTTTTTCCATATTGGAAATCTTCATCTTTTTGACCCCGTAGCCTTGATATAATGTTAATGGCAGAAGAAAATCCTCCTCCACCTGAATCATCACTACTACGCTTCCTTGATGCAGACTCTTCACGTTTTTTTCTCTGACTTCTTTCTCTTATTTTATCTTTGTGCCTTGAAAAACAAATAATATGAGTGAACTCCAAATATCAACTAGGATCAAAATCAGTATTATGCTTCATAGGAGCATTGAGCATACTGATTTCATTATTTTATTTAATCTCTATTCCGAAAAAAATTAAAGAGCCTTCATATTTGATGGCACTAGTAGAAATTCAATAAATTGAATCTTCTGATGAAATTTATCTTCTGATTCCACTCACTTCGAGATTAAGTGATAACGATAAACTTTTTTCTACTGTAAATTCTTTTGTGCTCTTTTCTTTGTAATATGGAAGGAGTTGACTTCAGTTCTAAAGGACGATTTTTGGCAGTATTTTCATCCGAAATCGTGGATTATATATGTATATATATATATATATATATATATATATATATATATATATATATATATATATATATATATATATATATATATATATATATATATATATATATATATATATATATATATATATATATATATATATATATATATATATATATATATATATATATATATATATATATATATATATATATATATATATATATATATATATATATATATATATATATATATATATATATATATATATATATATATATATATATATATATATATATATATATATATATATATATATATATATATATATATATATATATATATATATATATATATATATATATAAAATCGGATAGTTTAAAACTTAAAAGATAAATATACATTTCATGAAGATACTCTCTCAAGAGATAGACAGTAGTAATTAAGTTCAAATCAAAAACCTACAGATACTATTTCTCCTATATATTTCCACCCTTGAGAAATTAAGATATGAACATCTTAGAATTGAAAATAATTCATCAGTCCTAGAGTAAATATGTACATTGAATAGTGCTGACATTTTCAAAAGGCCCTTTTCTAACAGCAATGGGAGGGACAATAGAGGTAGCCAAAGCTTTCAAAAACTTCCACGATATTCCCTTCAAATTAGAGAGCTGAATGGTGAATATTGTAATTATAAAATAATATATATATATATATATATATATATATATATATATATATATATATATATATATATATATATATATATATATATATATATATATGGGTGCATCAGAACAGCAGTTGTTCAAGTCCAAAATTTTGATTTTCTGTTTTATTCTCGATTCAGTACCCCCAATACGGTTCCTTTTCAGAGCAACAAAGATCCAAGTCCACTCCTCAATAATTGCCTTTTAAATGCCACTAGATTGGCATTGCTGTGAATTAAAAATGAAAATGTTCAGAGCAAAGGTGATTCAAGTCCTATTTTTCCTGTCAGGACACGTATTGCTTCAATTAGTGGATGTGACTATGTGACTAAAAATTCAGTTAATTAACTGAAGATTCAAGTCATCAAATTCAAACGTGGACAAGCATTTTCTTCATTATTTAGAGAGATTGTCTCAAATGTTATGGACTTTTAGAGATTTTCTTAAAGAAGTAGTGCGTTGTAAAGAAATTCACATCTTTAGCAGCGGTAAATCGTGAGCCTCTGTACATGCAACGACGAGCCATAACTTTAGTAAAGAAGAACGAAAAATAATAGCTTCTACCTTTTATACCACCTATTTCTCATCAATTTCATAAAAATCTTCCTGTTAAAATTAATACGAGAACTATCTTCCAAGGTGGTCAGGATTAAAGTAGGTAATCAGTTGTTGAGTGATGAAGAGTTCAACAACGAATACCAATTCGACAAATAGATTAGCTAATTTTTTTAATATTCATGTTAAAATTGTTTTTTGATATAAATTTTATTTTACTTCCTTGTTTCAGTCTAAAAACATCTGTGCAATCCTAATACACACAAATTTGAATTTTTGACTCTACAATTCAAATTTATTTTCTGTAAAATTGTAAAAGAATGTTTTCAGAGTAAGTAAAATAAATAACATAAAATCTTTTATCTAAATTCAGTTTTATTCTTGTGACTTGGATTAAAAAATGCACGTTAATATGAATTCGTTCAGTGCAACACTGATCTAAGTCCATTTTATTTTCTTAATTGATTGATTAGTTAGGTGTTTTTGTATTTATCATCCATGAAGTATAAGAGAAATAAAATTTTATATATCACCAAAAAGAATCTAATGAATCCAATTTGAAATAAATTACAAGAAATTACCTGTAAACACAAACGCAAATATATTAATTAATCAAAACTTTGTAGAATGGACTTGGACCACTGTTGTTCTGATACACCCATATATATATATATATATATATATATATATATATATATATATATATATATATATATATATATATATATATATATATATATATATATATAATATATATATATATATATTATATATATATATATATATATATATATATATAATATATATATATATATATATATATATATATAATATATATATATACAGGGTGTCCCACCGGAAAAGAACGGGATCTGTATATGGAAAACTACACATAGGAAACTATTGAAAATTTGACAGTATACTAATGTTGATAGAGGCAACTCGACTAGAATATTTTCAAGATGGTGACACTTCCGGTTATACCGGAAGTAGATACCAACTTGCTTATTTTAAATTGGATACACCATATATAAATACATTTTCAGATTCTTGGTAAGATTCTAGGCAGATTTCATATATTATGTCCTATACCTAAGTCTAAGCGTTTTTGACATATTTAGGTTTTTATGTCAAAAATGACGATTGCAAGCACTAATATAATTATAATTTGTTCCTATGAGGACTCCCGTATTACTTACTTTGGGGTGGACTCCTTATTGAAAAAGACTTCCTTTAATAGATTTTGTATAGTATTTGGATAACTAATCATACAGGGTGTTTGAAAAAAAAGATCTAAAGTGAGATTGAGAAAACTGACAATTTTTTCAATTTTTTCAAATGGAAACCCCCCATTTTTCTTATTTTGTAGTATTTAGCATTTAAAAAGAAGGTAACTTTGTATAAAGTTATCTATACCTAAAATTTGAAGTTTTCGAAATATTGCCAATTTAATATTTTTATATGGCGATTTTGCATTTAATCGATAAACAATTAGATCTAGGATAGCCACGATCATCGTATTTGACATTTCAAATCATCGTAATGGCACCCCAGTTAAATTATACAAACGAAGATTATTTAAACTTATTTATTATTTATGGATAATGTGATAAATTATTTCAAGGACATGTGATAAATGTGCGACCCGATATCCTCATAAACAAAAACCATCACTATATCATATACTGTTGAACGAATTGTAGAAAACTTCAAGAATTTTGGATCCGTAAAGGCATAAGTGTACAAAAAGAAACTAGTTGTCAACAATGAAAATATTAAAATAGCAATTTTGGGATATTTTGAGGCATATCTAACAAAATCTTCAAGGCAAATAGCATTAGAATCAGGCTTATCTAAATCGTCAGTTCTAAGAATTTTACGGAAACACAAATATTATCCCTATGCTATCCATATTTTCATAAGTGCAGCATTTAAATGGAAATGATTTAGATAAGCCTCAATAGTTTAAATAATCTTTTTTTAGTCGAGTTGCCCCTATCAACATTAGTATACTGTCAAATTTTCAAAAGTTTTCTATGTGTAGTTTTCCATATACAGATCGCGTTCTTTCCCGGTGGGACACCCTGTATATATATATATATATATATATATATATATATATATATATATATATATATATATATATATATATATATATATATATATATATATATATATATATATTTATTATTTTATAATATTCAATATTCATCATTCAGCTCTCTAATTTGGAGGGAATATCGTGGAAGTTTTTGAAAGCTTTGGCTACCTCTATTGTCCCTCCCATTGCTGTTAGAAAAGGGCCTTTTGAAAATGTCAGCACTATTCAATGTACATATTTACTCTAGGACTGATGAATTATTTTCAATTCTAAGATGT
The DNA here is from genome assembly GCA_030704885.1 of Cynegetis impunctata. Lineage (NCBI taxonomy): Eukaryota > Metazoa > Arthropoda > Insecta > Coleoptera > Coccinellidae > Cynegetis > Cynegetis impunctata. The sequence goes on along the minus strand of JARQZK010003682.1, from coordinate 216,983 downwards.
TCATATCTTAATTTCTCAAGGGTGGAAATATATAGGAGAAATAGTATCTGTAGGTTTTTGATTTGAACTTAATTACTACTGTCTATCTCTTGAGAGAGAATCTTCATGAAATATATATTTATCTTGTAAGTTTTAAACTATCCGTAATACTAACGAAATGCTAATAAATAAGTTAATAACACAATGCATTAGTAATATTCTCAAGTTACCTTATTCGCATGCCAATATTTGGGCCTCCCATTGCTGCAGACTCATGAAGACATTCTTCCCTCGACCACATCTTCTTCTTTTCAGTGGGCGAATTCGGTAGATCCTCTCCACTTTGCAATATATTTTCGATCGATACTTCTGATGTTGGAAGTGTAGGGGACCAAGGAGCAGAATAGCTTTCGCTATCTAATTCTTCTTGTGACCTGTTGATGATCAATATACATATAACGGTACGTCCGGTAAAACGCAATACAAAACTTTCTATCTTCAAAAAATCCATTTCAAATCTCACACATAAGTAGACTGAGAGTTTCTATACTTACTCCTCAGCTCCTAGCGCAGCTTCTTTTTTTCCTAGAAGTTCATCTAGAGCCTCTGGATGGGTATCCATCATATGAATATATACTTCATCAAGAAGTTCCGCAGGTACTTTATAGATATCTTGGCAATGATCTATTAATGTTCTCACTACATTGATAATATCTATTCGGTCTTCTGCTCTATCAGATGCTGTCTCCTTCGATGTGTTGGCCTTGACACAATGTAGAATATTAGGCGCAAATACCGTTGCTAAATTATTGGAATCCATTCTATTTCCAAGAAGAGCCTCACCTTGAAAGAAAGAGGAACTATGAACCATACTACAAAATATGTTCCAGAAAAAATATAAAATATTTCACGTAAAAATATTTCACTACAGAGATAGTGAAATATACTACTTTAGTTTCTGTGAAATATATATTCATTCGATTCATCCAAAAACCACTCAATAACTCAAAAAGGATTCTACATTTCCTGCGGAATCTATGAGATAAGTTGTATAGATGTTACATTGGCTTCAACGACGCTAACCTATTCGAGTACCTATTTAATCATATTCTACATTTTAATTGGTACATTATAGATTCCTTTGAAATAGGTTGAATAAGCGTTGATATATCTTAAGGATACATTTTAGGTTTGGGGCGAATTGGAGCAATCTGTATAGGAAATCCCGGAAGTCCGGGTACATTCACCCTAATACATATTCAAAGAGTCACGTACCTACCTGTTAACTCAAGCTGTAGTAGCTTTATTAAGAAATTTCCGAGAAAATAAATAAAACTATGGGAAAGGCATGTATTTGTGGATGCATTTTGTTCCGAGATGTGATCCTTTTTCTGAAATTTCTACGTGTCCGACCTACATATATTTTTTCCACATTTAAGTTTATAAACTCCCGATTTACTGAAATTATCTATTATTGTCATTACCAATTGAAGAGGCGATGCAGCATACTATTATAAACTGCTAATTGTACTCTGCAAAACATGTATCAGATATTTCAGTTTTAGTTTGAAATTCGCGCCTGAAGAAGCTGTAGTCTCAGCGAAACGCGTTTTGCAATTGTTGTTGTTTTATTATATGTGAAAATCGTTGAACTCAGAGTTTCATTTCTCAAACATATTAACAATTGATTTTCATCGAGTAACGGCCTCATCAATTCAGATATATATATATATATATATATATATATATATATATATATATATATATATATATATATATATATATATTTATATTTTATATATATATATATATATATATATATATATATATATATATATATATATATATATATATATATATATATATATATATATATATATATATATATATATATATATATATATATATATATATATATATATATATATATATATATATATATATATATATATATATATATATATATATATATATATATATATATATATATATATATATATATATATATATATATTCATATATATAGATATATATATATATATATATATATATAAGTTCGTTGGTATTTACTGACATTTTATATTCAGGGTTTATTTCACTAGGATAATGTCAACATTTAATAACTATTTGCATAAACATTTACTATTTATTATAACATGGGAATGGAATTTATACCAGAAATATCTTACAAAATAAGTAACGTCCTGAAGAAGTACAATATAAAAATAGGCCACAAACCTAATAACATAACTGGCTCGTTGTATACAAAAATGAAACCGAAAATAGAACGACAAAACGACACATACGGTATATTCAATAGATTGTATTGATTGTGATACGTGTTATATAGGTAACACAAAACAGTATTTGAACAGAAGATTATACGAACATGAATACTCTATACGAACAAACAAAAAAACAACTGCGCTGGCAAAACATGCAATTGAACAACTACATTCGTTTGATTTTAAAAATGCGAAAATTATTGGAAAAGAAAAACAACAACAAAAAAGAAACATAATGGAGATGATAGCCATCCAAAGAGAAGAAAAAACAACATTGAATTCAAGAGCTGACATTGAAAACTTCGGAAGAATATACCATAACATCATTCACCGAGAAAACTGAGAAAATACGAATTAAGAGAGAGAAGGAGTTAATCACGTGAAATAACCAGTATGACATCTTCTTGCCGTTTTCTATCCTTTGGATATAGGCCTCTCTCATATTTTTCCAGTTTTCCCTGTTCTGTGCCACTTGGTACCAGTTAAGTCCGGCTGTTCTTTTGATGTCATCATACCATCTTTGTTGTGGTCTGCCGGTGCTTCTTTTCTCCCCCCAATGTCTCCATCTTGTGGTTTTTCCGCTCCAGTTGGTTGTATTTCGGGCAACATGTCCGGCCCAGTTCCATTTAAGACTACCTATTCGCCTCATTATGTCTTCGACCTTGGTTCTGTTTCTTATCCACTCATTGGTTTTATGATCTTTAAGCGTTATTCCTATTATTTTTCGTTCTATTGATCTTTGGTGTATCTTCAATTTATTTAAGATTTTCTTTGTTAGGACCCATGTTTCACATCCGTAGGTTGTTACTGGGAGAATGTATTCCATGTAAACCTTGGTTTTTAGTTTGAGGGGTAGGTTGGAGTTGAAGACGTGTCGCATCTTCCCGTAGGCCGCCCATCCTAGATGTATTCTATGGTTAATTTCAAGTTCTTGATTAGTTTTACGCAATGTTATTTCTTGACCTAGGTGGACATAAGAGTTCACTTTCTTTACCTGTTGTCCTAGCACATTTATACTCTCTATGTTTGTCCGTTGGTTTGTCATGAATTTGGTTTTAGAAATGTTCATTTCCAGGCCTACTTTTCTTGCTTCTTGTTGTAGTTCTATAAGCATGTGTTCTAATTCTTCACTGTTTGGGGCAAAAATGGCAATGTCATCAGCAAATCTTAGATTACTTAGTTTTTCTCCCGATATATTAATTCCTCTGTCTTCCCAGTGTGGGCTCTTGAAAACGTCCTCTAGCACCAGTGTAAACAATTTGGGTGACACAATGTCTCCTTGTCTAACGCCTCTTTTAATTATGATTTCCTCAGTGTCTTCATATAGCCTTACTTTCATTTTTGAGCGGTCATTTAGTGTCTGTATAATGTTAATATATCGTTGGTCTATTCTTGCATTTTTCATTGACCTGATAATTGCCCAAAATTCAACTGTGTCGAAGGCCTTTCTAAAGTCTATGAAGGCGACCCATAATGGGATGTTATATTCCGTTACTTTTTCGTTCAGTGTCCTTACGGTGTGGAGATGTTCTATTGTACTCATGTTTTTCTGAAGCCCGCCTGCTCATAGGGTTGGTATGCGTCAAGTTTGCTACGAGGGTCGTTCAATAAGTCCTTAGAAAAAGATAGGAAAACACTGTTTTTTAGGGTAAATTTTTTTTATTTCTCAACATAGTCTCCTATCAGCTCTACACACTTTTCCAAACATTTTTCCAAAATTTTTATGCCGTCCAAAAAATAGGATTTCGGAAGTTCTGCAAAATACTCATTCGTTTGAGCAATGATGTCCTCGTTGGAAGTGAACCGTCGTCCGCCAAGCCATTTCTTCAGATTGAGAAACAGGAAATAGTCACTTGGGGCCAGATCTGGTGAATAAGCAGGATGCTGCAACAATTTCATCTTCAATTCCACAATTTTGGCCGTGGAAACAGCACAGGTGTGCACACGCGCATTGTCCTGATGCAAGAGGATTTTTTTCTTCTTCAAATGCGGACGTTTCTCTTCGATTTCCTCGCTCAACCGTTGCAATAACGACGTGTAATACGGCCCTGTTATCATTTTTCCAAGTAGTCGATGAAAATGATGCCCTGCGTATCCCAAAAGACTGTGGCCATCACCTTGCCGGTCGATGCCACTGTTTCCGCCTTCTTTGGAGCCCGTTCGCCCTTGAAAATCCACTGTGATGACTGTCTCTTCGTTTCTGGAGTGTAGTAGTGGATCCAGGTTTCGTCCACAGTTACATATTGATGAAGGAATTCGGCAGGATTGCGACGGAAGAGCGCCAACATGACCTCAGAGTCGACCTCACGATTGCGCTTATTCTTCTCTGAGAGCAAACGCGGCACCCATCTTGCCGAAATTTTTTTCAGAGACAATTTTTCATACAAAATTGAAGCGACTGTACCTTGTGATATGCCTGTGGCCTCAACTAATTCGCGCACTTTAATTCGTCGATCGCTCAAAATCAGGTCGTGGATTTTATTGATGATTTCAGGATTAGACACCTCCACTGGGTGTCCCGGACGATGTTCATCTTTTGTGGATGAACGGCCACGTTTAAATTCATTCACCCAATTGTAGACTCTCGCAAACACAGGTGCAGATGTGCCATGAACTGCATCCAACTCGCCTTTGATTTTTTTCGGCGTTAAGCCTTTCAAATGGAAATGTTTGATGACAGCCTTGAACTCGCTCTTCTCCATTGTTATGTATAAACAAATGTTGTTGACTTTAATCGACGATAGAAATTGACCTACGTCATGGATCGAGCTGAAATTTTGACAGCTTTCCTATCGATAGTGCTGCTAACGGAAAAAAAATCTTTACCGATACTACGAGCGCCATCTCTTGGATTTTCTAAGGACTTATTGAACGACCCTCGTATTATATTATCTATATATATATATATATATATATATATATATATATATATATATATATATATATATATATATATATATATATATATATATATATAAATATATATATATATATATATATATATATATATATATATGGGTGGGGTGTCCCACCGCGAAAGAACGCGATCTGTATATGAAAAACTACACATAGGAAAGATCCCTCGAGATAAAAAAAAATCTCGACAACTAGACGAACCAAATTTCTTCAAAAAATACTAGCTTGAAGAACGTCTAAAATGCATAAATTTTTCCTTCACTAATTTTTTTTAAAATTTATACTTTTTGGGATATACGATCAGATAGTTTTGAGCTATTTTTCGAAAAACCTCCGTAGCTCGAAATAGATTTTTTTTTAAATATGAAACTAGATTTTCAATGTCCTCCAAGAACTGCACATTTTGTCTAATTTGACCAATCTTTACCGATACTACGAGCGCCATCTCTTGGATTTTCTGAGGACTTATTGAACGACCCTCGTATTATATTATCTATATATATATATATATATATATATATATATATATATATATATATATATATATATATATATATATATATATATATATATATATATATTTATATATATATATTTGGGTGGGGTGTCCCACCGCGAAAGAACGCGATCTCTGTATATGAAAAACTACACATAGGAAAGATCCCTCGAGATAAAAAAAAATCTCGACAACTAGACGAACCAAATTCCTTCAAAAAATACTAGCTTGAAGAACGTCTAAAATGCATAAATTTTTCCTTCACTAATTTTTTTTTAAATTTATACTTTTTGAGATATTCGATCAAATAGATTTTCAATGTCCTCCAAGAACTGCACATTTTGTCTAATTTGACCAACCTTGTAGTTCTTATGATTACCGAGATAGTAATAGTGGCCCATGGCAATTAGGACACCCTGTATATATATATATATATATATATATATATATATATATATATATATATATATATATATATATATATATATATATATATATATATATATATATATATATATATATATATATATATATATATATATATATATATATATATATATATATATATATATATATATATATATATATATATATATATATATATATATATATATATATATATATATATATATATATATATATATATATATAATTCGTTTGACTAAATAACTCTTTAGAGTAGTGTACTCACCTAGATTGTCTGTTTTATCTGATGCATTTTGTGCAACTACCGATAGGAAATTAAGAAGTGCGTGCAAAGTGTTTCTGTTTGCAGGAGGAAGTAGTTGAATAAGATGTTGTAGAGCCTCTAGTTGTAGCCTTCTGTTTCTTATCTCTACATGATAACAAATTAATATTTTAGCCAGTTCCGAATATTTAATAAAGTGAAGCATGCAACAGCATGTAATCATTACTTACTCTGAGTTTGAACAAACGCGTGGTAGAGGTCTCTACATAGTAATGGGTCAGGTAAATCTCTGAGATATTCTTTCAATAATGTTGCTACATCATGAGGACATTGATCTTCTTCTAAATTAGTTTCTCTTCCGGAGTCAAAGCTTTCCCTCAACTAAAATAATATCACAAATAAGTATACAAATATTGATAATGAGAGTTCTAAGTAATGTAAATATGATATATAAATAGGCATGACGACAGTATCAGAAACTCGTCGATTTGATGGTTTTAGGGGAAAATTCATATTAAAAAAAATTTAAAACACTGCTTCAGTTTCATTTCAAAAATTCAGATTATTAAGATTTTCAATCAAATATAACATTAAAATACTGCAATGGGCCATTTTAACTGAAACACCAATTACAGCGCATGACGTCACGCTTAGGTAAACTGTGTAGTATTAGTATTCACTGTGTTTTGTTGTTGTGAATACTACTTATTACGCGTTTGGATTCATTTTTTTATTATTTTACGTGTAATTTATCGACCCCACTCTACTATAACTATGGAACCAAGCTTTGGTATGGCAAATAGCTCAAATTTGGCCAGGGCTGATTTATTAATGTTGGGCGATTTCCTCGCAACAAATGAATAATTTTGCTCGTCTGAGTTTAGAAACGTGAGAACTTCCTTGTAAGTAAATTTTGTATTTATCTTTACCCTAGATACAATCAATTTAGATATAATCAAACCCGTTTTGAACTAGGTGATGTGGTTTTACTTTCATAGGTTATTTTACACCTACTAGTACTAGTAGTATTTTTCCTCATAGTAAACACCTAAAATCTGATAAATCACCAAGACAATGCGTATGTACTTATTTTTTCTAATTAATTTCAAGTATTTCAGGTCTTCAAGACCATCATATGCGGATGATGCAATCAGTTATATGCAACTGAAACGGAAAAGAAAAATTTGTACAGTAAAGTGCAAGATTTGCCCAGAGCAAATATATATATATATATATATATATATATATATATATATATATATATATATATATATATAATCTTCTGATAATTATTAGCAATATCAGGCTTGTTGAATCTTAAAAAACTCGATTTTATTAAAAAGTTGACGTTTCGCCACGACATTCGTGGCTTTATCAAAACTTTTTAATAAAATCGAGTTTTTTAAGATTCAACAAGCCTGTTATTGCTAATAATTATCAGAAGATTAGAAATAGTTCACATTCAACAACAATTCGAATAAATAATTATATATTTATATATATATATATATATATATATATATATATATATATATATATATATATATATATATATATATATATATATATATATATATATATATATATATATATATATATATCGTTTGGGTTTCGACGTGCGAGCTGCAATCACTTATCTCATTATTTTCTTGTTTGGAATTTGTACAAATACTTTGTTGGGTGTTCTTATTGATGTGTTTTTACACTGGGGTACTGCACACCACTTATAATTTTTGGAATTCATTTTTATCACACGAATTAATTTGATGTTTTGTTTACTTTCTTCGCTACGCATAGACACAATGACATGTTTACCTAAGCGTGACGTCAGACCGACGCCATGACAACTGCGAGCTGTTTTCGCGCACTATTTAAAAAATATTAGAAAAATGGCTTTAAACTTCGTTAAACTTAAGTTTGTTACCGAAATAAAGGTTTTATCGTAAATAGTAAATGTGTACCCACATTACGGAAGAGTATTTCAAAATCTTTCGTCACGCCTATTGCTGTATGGTTTAATCGGTTAGGCTTATTGTCCATTCTATAAAATAATCAACGAAATAGTTCTTTCATTTAGCTCTGGAGTTTGAACATAATCTCCTAAAAAGAAAAGATATCTTCCAAAACTTCACGAAACGTTAAATCAAAGTTAAAGGAAATAACAACATGTTCGATCAGTCACAAATTTCGATATCATCCTTTTAATAGACTCTACTTGAAGTAAGTACTTATAATTGTACATATATTAAATGACTGACATCTAGTTTGCCTAATTGTTATGAAACCAAATCACTGAATAAATAAACTAGTATACTACTACTAAATAGTATTTCTGTACAATTTCAAAACGAAAATTAAAGCAACACATCAATCTATGATTGAGCATGGAAAACGTACCTCTCTTATTCTTTTCTTCGACGTGCTAACCCTGAAGATACCTAGCGTTCGGAGGCCATTCCTTTCAATATGCCTGATGCAAGCAGTAAGAATATTAGGAATTGTGAAGTTTTCAATGTCTACAGACGCTCTAGTGTGTAGATCCGCTGCTGAGCTACAAGATATTTTATCCAAAAGACCTGGAACACTGCCGGCCATTCGTTCTTGGGCCATTAGACTTTCCGAAGAACTTCCCTGAAACGTGAACTAGATGTGTACATTCAAATATTTTCCAAGAACTTCATCAGACCGACTTATTAGCCAAATCATAAGACATAATAAATGATTAATTCATGTAAAATATACTAGTTGATCATAGTCAATTTCGTATATCAAATAAAGTGAAAAACGAAAATTCTTCTATAGGTACTTTAAAATTATCAAACAAACTTCCAAGGGAGCTGGTTATATCTATTTCGTGACACGAAATCAATCACTATGCGAGTGTGCGCTGGAATCCCATACTCCAGATTAGACATCTTCATGTCAGTGAATTGTTGGTTCCGGCGTATGGCGCTATGGGTATGGTAGTATTTCGAAAGCCATTTGTATTACGGAACAATTGGAAATACGTAAATTCACTCCGAATCACTGAAGAGATCTATAGTACAGGAAATGAAGCATTTTGTCTCGCAATTTTTTCGTCCAGCATGAAATTACGTGAAATTTTCACAGAAGGCAAAAAATAGCCCAAGGATGATTTTCTACATCATGCCGGTGTACGCTAAAACCTTGGGGGTGGTTGCTACCCCCAAAAAATGTTTCCTACGTTTTTTTCGTAAAACTTATATTTTTTGAGTTATTCGCGGTTGAAAGAAACAGTTTTTCGTCGAAAAATCAATGTTTTTGAAAGGTTTTTTTGCGGATAGCTCGAAAAACATAAATTTTATCAGAAAAACTGTAGAGAAAAAAATTGTAGCTTTCGAAAAGAAACAAAATTATTTTTTAATTATTTTTCTACAACCAGTACGAACCGAGATAAGGCATGTTAATGGTTAACTTTTTTCGCCAAATGCATAATTTGAAAGATTCGAAGTCAAATAACAGGAAAAATTTCTATTTTGCCAGAAAACTCATTCGATCTTTTTTGAATTATTCAATAAGACCTTCCAAACAACAATAAAAAGAAGTTTTTAGCATTAAAATTAAGCGACTTATGATCAAAATAAGGTCGGTACTAACTTTTTTCTACGAAAAAATTGGTGAAAATAACCCCTTAACTATCTCCCTAATTAAAATTTATTCTCAACCTTCTGTAGTTCTCTTCATATATGTATTTTCAATGCACTCAAGAGGTTTGACCAATTTAAAAAGCCTAATTTTGATAAAATTGGAGTTTAAAGAGAAAAAGATTTTTTGCGATTTCGTATTTTTCACCATTTTCTTTAAAATATCTCCGAAATTACTGGAGAAACGAAAAAAATCAAGAAGTACCAAATTGTAGCTTTTTCAGTGATTTAAATTTTCCTGTGCATAGATTTTCTGTACAGTGAATATTTGGTGAGATATAGCCCTTTAAAACCTCTATTTACGAGCGAACACCTTATTCGAGCCCTTTAAAAACCTCACTCCATTTAAAAACTAAGGGATCTTGAGGAATTTAATTCATATAGTGTTATAGCACTTGAAAAGGCCTACAAAATCGTTTTTGAAAAACTTTCTATCACTAAAAAAAAGGAGCTATGTTTAAAAAACAAATAAATTTGTTTTCGAAACATTCGAATAGCATTGTTCGGAGTGACAGGAAATAAAGCTCATAAAATGACAAAACCTTGCAATTATTTCGTCCAGCATCGATTTGAATAAGAATTTGGAATTAGGCTTATTTCACCTTCTACTTCATTTTCTACATCGTGCCGTTGTACGCTCTTTGTTTTTCAAGGGTGAAAGAAAACTAACCCTGAATAAAAAGTTATAAAATAACGTTTTAAACCTTCAGATGGGTAAAATTTGATTTGGATTAGTTAAATAATGATTGTTTCATGCTTTGGAATACAATTTTTAATGTTTCAACCCTTAAAAAACCACCCTTGTTGGAGCTTATTGTGAAAAAAAGTATTTATCTTAAACAATGATTTCATCTTGCGTTGATTTGCACTAAAATTTGAAATTAGGCTCGTCTCATCCCCTACTTCAAATTTTATATCTCATGGGCACTGTTCATTTTTCAAGCGTGAAAACTACCTCTTATTGTCAAAAATGATAAAATAACGTTGTAAACCTTAAGATGGGTAAAATTTGGTTTGGATAAATCGAATAATAATTGTTTCATGCTTTTGAATACAATTTATAATGTTTCAACCCTTAAAAATCCACCCTTGTCAGAGCTTGACATAAAAAGAATTATTCATCCTGAAAAATGATTAATGATCCTAAAGCATAAAACAATCATTACTTTACGAATTCAAACCACATTTTACCCATTTTAAGGTTTTGCAATGTTATTCTATAATTTTTTACAATAAGGGGTAGTTTTCACTTCTAAATTTAATCAACGCCCGTGAGTATGATATAAATTATGAAGTACAGGGTGAGGTGAGCCTAATCCCAAATTTTTATGCAAATCGATGAAAGACGAAAATCCTTTTTTTAGGATAAATAATTTTTTATATTGAGCTCTAACAAGGATCGATTTCTAAGGATTGAAACATTATAAATTGTATTCCAAAGCATGAAACAATCATTATTCAACTAATCCATCCATAATTTCACCCATCTTAACGTTTACAACGTTATTTTATAACTTTTTACAATTAGGGTTAGTTTTCACTCTTAAAAAACAAAAGCGTACAACGGCACGATGTAGGAAATGAACTAGAGGGTGAAATAAGCCTAATTCCAAATTTTTATTCAAATCGATGCTGGACAAAAATATTGCGAGGTTTTGTCATTTTTTGAGCTTCATTTCCTGTACTACTAAGAAGATCGAACCACCAGATTTTGAGTCAGGGTGACTTGACTTTTTCTATAATTCACGGTTGCATTGTGAATGAAGACTTCGTGCTGTGGAATATATATATAATCAGCTCCCTTGATAGATCGTTTGATAATTTTTAAATTATTCAAGTATTCTCCATGTTCACTTTATGTGATATAAACTAAGTAATCGAGAAACATAGCTGATTGCTTGCTTTTATATATAACTTTATATATTATACATTTTTGAGTTATTTCAATGAGTGAAACTTTAGGTTATTTGCGATGAAACATGACAACACAAAAATTCTTTAAAAATTTTAGCAGGTGACTTCGAGTGTTGTAGGTATGCCTGGCGCGCCGTTCTGATCCGAAAATAGAACGACTAGCCTAACTTTAGACGGTTGGCATGCCTGCTACCACGCTGCCACTTACTACTGCTGCCTTCAAAACAATCCATACGATCTCGTGATTGTTTTGCTGTCTTAATATTATTTGGCTTCGATTATGAAATTAGCTATCCGAGTTTACACCGGGTTGGAGAAATCTATCGGTGAATTCATTTCGTCGATTCATTCTTCTATTTCCGTGATTCAACCACATTGGAGGATATGTATAAAACATTTAAAGTTTAATTTTCTAAACACATCACTCTAGCGAATCACGAGTCGTCTTTCGAAATTCCTTCAATGAAATAGAATTCGAAACGAGAACATAATTTTCATTTTCTGAAGTTTCTATATGAGTAAATATAAAAATAAATATAATGAAAGAAATATCTTACCTTCCACTGTATCAAATTTCGTTTTAACTAAATTTCACTTATTCAAGGTACTACGCTATGTTGAAATTGGTGAAACGTGAAATGATACCTCAAAATGAAGCTGAAGTAAAATCATTATTTATATAAAATTTATCTTGTGAATAATATCAACGATATTCAGTATCTAGACTTTTTGTTGAAACAATTTTTATATGTTTCAAAAATTCATTAATACCCTGGTATTGGTGGGGGATTTTGTACATCAATATTTGCTTGTGCAACGTATCCTTCAAACATGGGACGTGAGGGCATATTATTTTTAGATTAATTATATATATATATATATATATATATATATATATATATATATATATATATATATATATATATATATATATATTGGTTTTTTTTCAATTTTGAACTCATCTGATATTCGATGTATATATTTCTCAAGCATAAAAAGGAGTCTCCCACCACTACCAGGTTGCCTTATATCAAGAACTATAATCGATATATATATATATATATATATATATATATATATATATATATATATATATATATATATATATATATATATATATATAATATATATATATATATATATATATATATATATATATATATATATATATATATATATATATATATATATATATATATATATATATATATATATATATATATATATATATATATATATATATCGATTATAGTTCTTGATATAAGGCAACCTGGTAGTGGTGGGAGACACTTTTTTATGCTTGAGAAATATATACATCGAATATCAGATGAGTTCAAAATTGAAAAAAAACCAAAAGTTCATTTCACCCCTAAAGAATATGTGAGGGGGCAGGATGGTTGAGTGATGGGTATGAACTGCTTCAGCCAGTTCAGTGGATACATTGTGAGGGAGGTGGGATGCTTCAGTTATGAGTATAAATTCCTTCAGTCAGATCAGTGCATACTACGTGAGGAAGACGTGATGCTTGAGTTATGGTATGAACTCCTTCAGCCAGATCTGTGGATACACTGTAAGGGAGGCGGGATGCTTCAGTTATGCTCATGAATGCCTTCTGTCATATCAGTGGATATACTTGTATGTACAAGTGCATTAAGGAAAGGTCATACTGGATAGAATCAGTTTGCCTGCATTGACTTACTTACGCTATGAGGAAACCTCTAAAAAAATCTTATGGTAGACCAATCGACCTTTGATTTTGAGCTAGAGATGCCGAATGCTAGCAACCAAGCATAACTAAGCCGCTAACTATCTCGGTGGGTTAATGTTAAAGTTTTGTTGGTTTATACACCCCGGTGTTGGAGGATTTTTGGACATCCTATATGCTGGGAAAACATATTCATCGAATTTTAGATGAGTTAATATTGTATTTTTTTTTTCATTCATTTCCCCGGGTACGGGTTTTTGGATATCAATTTATGCTTGGGAAACATATACGCCGAATGTTTGACGTATTTATACGTTTGATAGATTTTATGTATTTAATTCAAGACAAAAGTTAATGCTACAACTATACTTAAGTCAAATTTACTTATATACATGTTTGTTTCACTTGATTTCGTTACACTAGCTTTCATTTCATATTAAGTTATTTTGATAAAAAAGACGAGGTGAGCTAAAGTTACAGATAACGATTCGTAATTCGTTTTTCATATTTCACAAAAATAACTTGATCAATTCAAACCCGGGATCTCATTTTTGAATGCTTGTCAAATTCCCAAATTGACAAGCGGTGATCAAGGTAAAGTACGACTTTATTCGACATAATACTTTCTTTAAAAAATAGATTCTGATATTAAGACCACAATAATTTAAAATAAATGAAGCGTCCAAACGCCTCTAGTTTACCGCCAAGGTAAATAAAATATAGTTTACCTTGCTAGGAGCGAGGCAACAGATATACAATTAGTTGTATTTTTAAATATTACCTACCATATCGAACAACTTTTTACTTTGCATTTTGTCGGCAGAATGTACGAAGTTCAATATAGACTATTCTGACGTGAAATTATAGAGGTAGTTTTGGGAGTTTTTTGCGTTGATTTAAATCAATGAAGTTAAATTTCGCACGAGTTTTATTTTTCCAAAAATCAATTCGTAATGATTTCAGTAACTACTGCTTTGTTTTAATAACATTCAATCTGTTTTCAATGCAATTTATTTATTTCAGACAGCTAGGTATTTGTTTATTAATCGAAATTAAACAGAAGTCGAAAAAAATATTGGTAATATCGTTATAAAGCAAGCAGAAGGTATCACTACGATAGTGATTTCATTCACAAGATAATTTTTTTATCCTAGCTCAAGTACCAAAGTTCAAAATGCAAATGGTGGTAATCATATTGCAGTAATTCAATTCATGTTAATAATATTATTAACTGCAATCTTCAAAATATTTGAAATATTCTCCAAGCATTCCATTATTTTATCCGAGATTATTACGTTGACGTTTCTCTGAGGTAACAATTATTATCGAATAAAAATTTTCACTAAGTATCAGTCTCTCCAATTTATAATTTCAAATTATGTCAAAATGGTGTAGCACTGATAACTGAAATACTGAATGGGTCGTGTAATAACAAATTAACAAGAAACTGTCCCTCACGTTGCACCAGCTCTTATACCCCAGACCCTATTTCACTCCACTTGAATTTTTTACACATTAATTACAATTTATTACACCTATTCTCAAATTTATTACAGTTGCAGAACTCAAGTTATGAGGGTGTGGTGTAGAATTTGTCTAAAGCTGCACCACACTCATACCATATTAATTATTTGTGATTCAGAACTTTTCTCTAATTAATTACAATCACTTACAACGATTTTTGGCCTAATTAAAATTCCAAAAAATAGGAAGCGCATCGAAAAATTATGACAATAACAAATAAATATGAGGATATTCATTCATTACAATAGCCCACTCAGTTTAATGGATACGAAATCAGCAGGATTAAGAAAATAATAACAGAGAAGCTGCAAGTTAGTGAGGTGGTGTAATAATTGATAAGAATTTTCAGGAAACAGCTCTCACATTTAAATAAATATAGGTATGTAAGATTTGTTATGCATAGGGTTTCATTAAATTTTAGTTTTCACCAAGTATAATATTTATAAATTAATAATATTATTATATACATATATATATATATATATATATATATATATATATATATATATATATATATATATATATATATATATATATATATATATATATATATATATATATATATATATATATATATATCTATATATATATATATATAGATATATATATATATACATATATAATAATATGTAATTTTAGGTTGATTTTCTGGCCCTTTTGGCGGGATATTGTGCGGAGATCATCAAGCATTTTTTGCAGATTCTCGTAATCTCCAGATATGAGAACGACGCCATCCGCAAACCTTAGATGCTTAAAATTTTTGCCATCGATGTTCATACCCAAGTTATTCCACTCTTCGAAGATATCGTCGAGGGCTGTGGTAACTAGCTTCGGGGATATTGTATCACCCTGTCGTACTCCTTTGGATACTTCAATCGGCTTTGTGGTTGGATAGGAGTCTATTTGGATCGTCATCGTTGCTCTGCTATGAATGTATATATATATATATATATATATATATATATATATATATATATATATATATATATATATATATATATATATATATATATATATATATAATCTGTTTCTGTTCAGTCTCCATGTTTCAAATCGTCAATTCATCTCATCTGGAGTCTTCTCTTTTGCGTTTGCCGTCGTAGGGACGCCAACTTTGTATACCATGAGTCCAGCGATCATCCTGGTGTCTCCCATTATGTTCAGCCCATCTTCATTTTAGTTTTGCTGAATGTTCTGTGGATCAAATCCCGGCCGATCCAACGAATTTATGCGGAGCCACCTCTCGGAAGGCAATTGCAAACCACCGAGCAGTATTCTGCCTAGTAAAGCCTCTCTGTAAAGACGTTCGGAACCGTTGTAAAACTGTAGGTCCCTTCTATTCGTGTATCGCTGTATCACGCACAGTACGAATAGTGGTAGAGAGGTCGCCTACACCCTAAACCGGGTACGGCACGACAAGAAGAATGTTCTACTGCGTTGATAGCCTTCGTCCGTGATCTTATCCATTTATTTCTTTTTCGGTCTCTTATGTTACGCCCACCATTTTCCTTTCCATGCTTCGTTGTGTTTTTGCTGGTTTGTCTAGGTTTGTTTTTCTAAAGGTCCATGTTTGTGCTGCGTCAGTTAAGACTGGAAGTACACAGCTGTTGAATATTCTAGTTCTGACTTTCATGGGATCTTCTTATTTTTTAGATGGTTCGCAAGCTTGACGAAGGCGGCCCAGCCCAAACGAATTTTCCTATCCATCTCAATCGATTGGTTTTCTTTGCTGGGTTTGATGCATTGCCCCAAGTATATGTAATGCTCGACTTCTTCTAGTGATATCGATTGAAGTAGAAATTGTATATTATTTTCTGTGTTTCTCCATAGTCTTAGTTTAATTCAGGTTGATTTTCTGGCCCTTTTGGCAGGATATTGTGTGGAGATCATCAAGCATTTTTTGCAGATTCTCGTAATTTCCAGATATGAGAACGACGTCATCCGCAAACCTTAGATGCTTAAAATTTTTGCCATCGATGTTCATACCCAAGTTATTCCACTCTGCTTCTTTGAAGATATCGTCGAGGGCTGTGGTAAATAGCTTCGGGGATATTGTATCACCCTGTCGTACTCCTTTGGATACTTCAATAGGCTTTGTGGTTGGATGGGAGTCTATTTGGATCGTCATCGTTGCTATGAATGTATATATATATATATATATATATATATATATATATATATATATATATATATATATATATATATATATATATATATATATATATATACATTCATAGCAGAGTAACGATGACGATCCAAATAGACTCCCATGTCATGGTTTGGCATGGAGACTGAACAGAAACAGATAGAGAGATCTAGAGGAGGCCTATATCCAGAAGTTTAAGCCTGGATGAAATAGTGGTTATTGATGATATATATATATATATATATATATATATATATATATATATATATATATATATATATATATATATATATATATATATATATATATATATATATATATATATATATATATATATATATTTAATATGAAAATAATATGAATAATAATATGACGAACGTCGCCCTCTCCACAAGGTAGGTAAGTCGTTGAACATGTTCGTTCGCAAAGTATCGTTTGCAGACGTAGAGCAACTGTTGGTTTCAATTAATCTCAGTAACGTATGTTCTGTTCAACTGAAAAATCGAATGTTTCTAAATAATATGCCGATTTAGTTATAGATCCTACTTCAATATATTCAGTGCAATATTCCTTCACAATGAAAAAAATTTTGGAAGCAGTATACTTTAATTGAACGTCCAAACCTGTTAACGTTTAATGTCATCGTTCCGCCTACCTTATCCATCTAGATTAAAAAGCAATAAAATTTTATTTATTTCGGAAAGAATGGACCATTGAAATCAAAGCTGACAAATAAACGTTTTATTTCTGATCGAACCGATGAAATACTACGCCCAATCGTGTAATGTGTAACATAAACATCGCGAAAACCTGAAATGATGTATCTATTTTATGGTCGTCAGCAGCTATGAAAACGTGCTCCAAACAATATAATTTTTCCTGATCGACACATGCATTTCAAAATTATTGTTATATTTCAAATGTCGTATGAATCGAAAATAACTGTTTTCTCTTTCTTCTCAAGCCAAAACATAGAAAATGTGAATTTAGTTATTGACTAGACATAATTTATATTCATGAATATTAGCAAACTAAAAATCATTTTCAAATTAGAATTTTTTTAGTATCAAGATGTTTCCTAATTTGTCACTCCAATATGTCTTATTGTCTTCTAAGATGTTAAAAGCTGCTAAAGCCCATATTGATTTAGCGCATATTATTAATGTATCCATCTCATCTGGTAGATTTCCCTCATCCTTGAAATCATCCATTGTAATTCCTATATTAAAAAAAAAACGATATTCATGATATATAGAACTATCGATCTATTTCTATTTTAAGCGTGTTATCTAAGGTCATAGAAAAAATTGTTATGGGTCGAATGGTTGACTACTTGAATAAATTCAAGCCTCCAACCTATTCCCAACATGGCTTCAGATCCGGTCACTCAACGGAAACGGCGGCCAACTCGTTTGTAGGTAAAGAACATTCTGTGACTGGTCTGTTCTTCGACCTGTCGATAGCTTTCGTCGTTCTGGCCTTCGATTTTATGATAAGCAAATATTATAATCTCGGATTCAGAGGCGTGTTTCTTGACTGGCTCTACAGCTTTATCTCAGGTAGGACTATGATTGTTCAGGTTCATGATGCATTATCTGTAGCATTTAATATAAGTTCAAGTGAACTCCAGGGATCGGTCCTTGCTCCCCTTCTATTTATTGTGTTTGTGAATGATCTTCCAGATCACTTTCATGGATGTAGAGTGGCGCTATTTGCAGATGATACTTCATTGGCTGTCTCCGCTGAGAGTCCGCAGTAACTCTCTCTCTCTGTTGTGTAGTAGTTTGGTACAGTCCTTCACAGATGGGTGTCGTAAAAGTGCAAATAGTGGGAAAACCGACTGTATATTTTTTAACACTAAAAACTTAAGTCAGAAATTGACTGTTCAGTTTGGTACCTCATCAATCACCTCTAAGGATCACGTTAAACTCCTGGGGGTACACATTGATCGAAATCTGGGCTGGTGTCATCATATTGATGCATTATGCAAGAATATATATATTATTAGGTGAAGCTTACTACGCTATAAATCAAATAGAGCACTCTCTTCCCTTGGCATCGGTTTCAAATGTTTGCTATGCCTTATGTTACAGCCACATATCTTACAATATACTGCTCTGGGCCTCTCCACTGATGTAAGTCGGATATTTGTGGCGCAAAAAGGTATTATGCGTATGATGTTTAGTCTTGACACTCGCTCTTCCTGTAGACCGTTATTCGCGTCCTATGGAATAATGACTGTTCCTTGTATATATATACTGTAGAGGTTTTTGTATGTAAAGGAAAACCATAGCACCCTGGTGAAATTGTCCAGTTTTCATGGATATAACACAAGAAATCCCGATATGTTGCTACTTTCTACTCACAGAACTTCCAAATATGAAGCCTTACCAACATATAAAGGTATTGAACTCATCAATAATTTGCCTCATGCTTTAAAATGCTTAGCAAAAATTAAATTTAGAAATGTAGTTAAGTTGACGTTGATCAAGAAATGTTACTACCCTGTAGAAGAATATTTCAATGATTGTGATTTCTGATTACCTATATAATTAGGACAACCTGTATATTTTGGCATTTATATGTTCCTTCCGAAAAAAACGATTCCAACAAACTATCACGTTTGTGGTCTAAAACGATTCATTTAAGAACTACAGGTACTTCACTATCCATGTTCCACGACGATTATGACAAACCTCTGAAACGACAAATTTCCAAATTATTTGAGTTTAGGGCCACCCTGTACACATATTTGGGCAGTCCTATATTTTCTATGATGAGTAAAACAAGGCAAAATAATAATAATCATTCATATTTCATTAAAACACGTAGTCAAAAAAATGTTTCATTTGTTCTGCTTTTTAATAAAAGAATATAAGACTGCAAAGTATGTATACAGAGTGACCCCTCAACTCAAATAATTTGTTAATTGCTCGTTTCAGACGTTAGTCAGGCCTAATCGTCATGGAAAAGAAGAAAGCGAAGTAACTGTGGTTCTTAAATTAATCGTTTTAGATCATAACTGTGATGATTTGTTGGAATTGTTTTCTTGGGGACACACGAATTGCGGTCAAAATTTGAAGCAGGTAGAAGGGTACTTAGGTGGTTGTTTTCGACGACTGAATTGCTTGGATGGTTAATATGTCCCTGTGGCTTTTTGTCTTCTAAAAGATAAACAGAAAAGCAGCTACTTCAAATTATTCAAATTGCTGGAAGATAAATGTAAATGTTCAGGGCAAAATTTGAACCCGAAAACTATTATAATCGATTTTGAGCAAGCCATTCATACCAGTGTTTATGAAGCATTTCCAGAAGCGAAAGTAACCGGTTGTCGTTTTCATCTTGCTCAGTCTTGGTAAGTTTTATTACATATTATGATGTATACTGATGAAATAATTATTGTTTTGAATTATTATTAGGTGGCGCAAAATACAAAATCTTGGTTTAAGTTCAGAATATAAGAACATAGATTCCGAAATAGGACAATGGCTAAAACACGTCTTTGGATTAACTTTCCTTTCACCAGAGGAAGTGGGAGATTGTTTTGTAGAAGATTTTATGTCAGATAAACCTACTGGAGACGATAGAATTGACAAATTTGTCGATTATTTAGTGGAAACTTACATCGATGAAGATTCGAAATTTCCTCCCGTCATTTGGGCGGAATGTACCGGAAGCATTTACCGGACAACAAACGCTTGCGAATCTTTTCATTCAAAGTTTAGCAGAACCTGCAGCTCTCCGCACCCCAACATCAATCTTTTTATAGAAACGTTAAAAAGCATTCAAACACACCGCAATTCGTGTGCACCGGTTTTCTTGGAAGAAAAATAGAAGTGCGAAAATATAAAGGTTTTCTCATTGAGAATTTTGACGTGACCGAAAATAAAGAGCTCATTGGGTAACATAATATCAAAAACATATCCACCATTCAGTATCATTTGCAACCTCAAAATTACAGTTCTCTACTACTCTGGGATTCCAATATACTCCCTGCCTCAATCGTCTGGGCGTCTGGGGGCACCCTATATATATATATATATATATATATATATATATATATATATATATATATATATATATATATATATATATATATATATATATATATATATATATATATATATATATATAAATTAAGTGAAACTAGGATATTTTTTTGAAACAAATCAAACAAACCTCCTAGCGGAGCTGGTTATAAGAGTTCACGAAGCATCGAAATATCTACATCTACCTTAGGCGGTATTTGTTAGAAATGTTAATTTGTTTCACAATGGATGGAAATTGATAAGCAGACTGTTTCGACCTTATTGGGGCTCATCAGTATCATCCATCCATCGAAATTGATAACCAAACCAACATTTCAAACGGTCTTATATTTTCCTTCAAGCAACACAATGGCATATAAGTATGACACAGCGCCAACAGTCGGAAACAATTGAACCACATCTTTCCGACAGACGAAACATTTCGGCAACGAGAACTCGTACATCCGGACACCCGAAGGTGGCTACTATATCTGCTAGGGTAAGGTTGACACCTCAATTCGATGTAATTCAACATTTACACACCGCAAGTAGCAATCGCTCCGAATTTTATTCTCTATAGGGTCAAATGAATATAAGTAAGAATTCTTCGTGTTATCGATACACGCACCGTAGTTATAAAATTAAGTGAAACAAGGATATTTATTTGAAACTAATCAAACAAACCTCCTAGCGGAGCTGGTTATAAGAGTTCACGAAGCATCGAAATATCTACATCTACCTTAGACGGTATTTGTTAGAAATGTTAATTAGTTTAAGTTGATGGTGATTACAATAAAGGCCTCAACTATTTTATCAAAAATAGTATAACATTTGTAAATGGCGAAGAGGCCTGATTCAGATAATTAAAAAAACCCTGGACTTTCACCATAAATTGTTCCTTACTTATTATATAATAATTAGTAGGTATATATATATATATATATATATATATATATATATATATGAATATATGTATATATATATATATATATATATATATATATATATATATATATATATATATATATATATATATATATATATATATATATATATATATATATATATATATATATATATATATATATATATATATATATATATATATATATATATATATATATATATATATATATATATATATATATATATATATATATATATATATATATATATATATATATATATATATATATATATATATATATATATATATATATATATATATATATATATATATATATATATAACCTTTTTCGCCAGTCGGTTCTGTCCATTGCCAACCGCTGCCAGTTTGTCGCCCCAATCTTTCTGGCATCCTCATCTACGCCATCCTTCCACCTTAATTTTGGCCTACCTCTGCATCTACTTCCCACAGGCTGGGCCATGAGGACTCGTCTTGGAGGTCTGTTTTCGCTTGTCCTCGCAAGATGTCCTGCTCATCTCAATCTTTGCGATACTACCATCGATGCAGGTTTGTCGAGTAAATTACATAAAATTGAATCGTAACTATAAGTGACCTACTTGACTTCATATTTTTATAATAATTAATAATAAAATTTTTAGTCTCATAACATAAAAAAATTATTACTTACAATTTTATTAGGTAGAAATCATTCATTTATTTCATTATTTCGTTCAAGTTTCTTCAAACGTTTTTCATTTAACTTTCCACAAACGTTTTTTATTTAATTACTCAAATGTTGATAATTCATTTCACTGTGCCTGCTATTCAATAGATACTATATAGAGAAAGGAATTGTGGTTTTTTTCCATAGTATCAAACGTTTGATAAATATTACTCTTAAAATATTGGATATTTGAAAAGTCAAATCTGCCATTCGCTATTATTTCAGGTCTCTCGAGAAAAACACCATTTTCTCTATTTTCCACAGAATCTGAACAGATTTGTAAGACGATTGTGGAATACACCGTATTACCCAAGTTACGTCATCACTATGTTGCACCAACATCTTTGACGTCAATGTTGACCAACTTGGCACGAAATCGATGCACGATGTCTTTTGACATCCCGTAGCCGAAAACCACGAAGACGAACAGGGGCCAAGATCGCTTTTGTCGTCGTGTCGGATCAGAACAGAAATATCTAAATGGTTTCTTAACTTTTCCTAAATTTAGATCAACAAATTTTGTGCGTGATATCAGGGAAACTAAATCTGATTAATATTTATCCTGCGGAAAACATTTTATAGTTCTCGATATGTGTGGAATTGCCACTGAATAATCGAAGTCCCTCACTTGAAATAATGAATACAACCGGCTCTGCAATAGTGAAATTATTTTTCAATTACAAAATGGAAAAATTGAAATTCAAACAACACAAATTTTTTTTTTCTCTTATGTAATTAGTCATTTGCTCAAAAACAGTAAATTTTGTATTGATGTCAGTTCATATGTTCTATATAATATGCAATTTTTTCCAGGCTATGATTAATTGAAGAAATCCGCAAAAATATTCCAAATCGAAAATTAATCATATAATATCAATCACAAATTAATTTGAAGTAGTACAGCTTATTAAGGAGAAATGGAGTATATGTATAATATAAATCAAAAAAAATTCGGAAAATATTGGCGTTTACTAACTTCATATCAAAAAAAAAGTTACTCTCGTATTCAACTGATTAATTGTTAATTTTGGGGTATCTACGCATTAAAGAAGTATTTTTGTATTATCTGTTACATAGTATCTTCATTTAAAACAAGTTATATATATATATATATATATATATATATATATATATATATATATATATATATATAATATATAATAAAAAAAGATATATATATATATATATATATATATATATATATATATATATATATATAAATATATACCTATATATATATATATGTTCAGAAAGATTTCCACGGTCGGAAGTATTTGAAAAACTTGGTTCACGGAATGAACCGTGTGAAAAATTTGAAAAATCTCGATGTTTCGGCTCCTTTTGCGAAGCCATCTTCAGGAGAATTAGAAGGGGAATAATTCGGAATAGTGGCCTCAATCTGCCTACTCCACGATTCGAATTAGGTGGAATGCTGATGGGAGTCTGTGACTGTCATCTCTGGTGTTCAAACAATTTGGACGTTTTTCTATTTCTACAGCTTCTCGGAAAATTCGGGATTTGAAAGATCGGACGGGAGCAATAGTTCTTGTATTTGGGAAATCGATAATGTGGCCTGTTTGGGTGTGATGTTGGGAAAGGGCGTTGGTGATATCTGAGTGTCTTACTGAAAGTGAATATTCTTTGGTGTTTATGAGATTTCCTGTTCCAATTGTCCTCGTTCTTATATAGGACAAACAAACCGACGAATTCAGGTCCGTGCCAAAGAACATTCACTTTCAGTAAAACACTCAGATATCTCCAACGCCCTTTCCCAACATCACACCCAAACAGGCCACATTATCGATTTCCCCAATACAAGAACTATTGCTCCCGTCCGATCTTTCAAATCCCGAATTTTCCGTGAAGCTGTAGAAATAGAAAAACGTCTAAATTGTTTGGACCAGAGATGATATTCACAGACTCCCATCAGCATGGAAACCACTTCTCAGTGGTCGCCATGTAACACCCAATCAGAATGCACCCAGCACTGATGAGCGTGAGTAACCGCCCCCTCCCCTATAAATACGGCCACGCGACGATCGGCCCGTCAGTTGACTATGAAGAGTATGCAGGTTGAGACTTCAGAGTTGACAGGAAGCAGTACGGTTAGTGGAGTAGGCAGGTTGAGACCACGCAATCGTATTTTTTCCGATTCCTCCTAATTCGAATCGTGGAGTAGGCAGATTGAGGCCACTATTCTGAATTATTCCCCTTCTAATTCTTCTGAAGATGGCTTCGCAAAAGGAGCCGAAACGTCGAGATTTTTCGAATCTTTCACGCGGTTCATTCCGTGAACCAAGTTTTTCATATATATATATATATATATATATATATATATATATATATATATATATATATATATATATATATATATATATATATATATATATATATATATATATATATATATATATATATATATATATATATATATATATATATATATATATATATATATATAATATATATATATATATATATATATATATATATATATATATATATATATATATATATATTATATATATATATATATATATATATATATATATATATATATATATATATATCTATATATATATATATTATATATATATATATATATATATATATATATATATATATATACATCTATATATATATATATATATATATATATATATATTATATATACTATATATATCTATATATATATATATATATATATATATATATATATATATTATATATATATATATATATATATATATATATATATATGCATATATATATATATATATATATATATATATATATCTATTATATATATATATATATATATATATATATATATATATATATATATATATATATATATATATATATATATATATATATATATATATATATATATATATATATATATATATATATATATATATATATTTTTATTTATATAATTTAATATATATATATATATTTATATAATAATTAATATATATATATATATATTTAATATATATATATATATATATATATAAATATATATTAATTTATATATATATATATAATTGTATATTTATATATAATACATAAACATATATTTTCGTAATCCCATACTGTTATTTTGATTTAACGGTGTTCAGATGACAATTGAAAAGTCATTGTTAACGGCCGCCGGCCGCTATAAATTTATAACGGCCGGCGGCCGTTAAGAAATCACTTGTTCAAATATTTATTTGAAAACATCATTCTGCTTACAATAACAGCATTGAAATCTTGGTCCACAGCGAGTTGGGAGAATAAACCTCTGATTTTCATTTCGCATAGGCTAATAATATATCTTCATTAACCACCCTTACATTCTTGCTTTTACGCCACATTTCAAAATTTTCATAGGTATTCTTTTTGATATCGCTCTTGAGTTATTTTCGGCAGTTAATCAACACTCGCTGCACTGCACATGATTCTGCCAATATTTCTAAAGGAATTTGATTTTGTTCCTCAATTTCATCAATTTCATCCATGGTCGTCGCTAAAGCGAACTTGAGAACACAAAAAACTGACGTTGTTCATAAAACTGTCAAAGTGTTCCATGACAACAGAGTGCACGACGTTGAGAGTTTTCTTTAGAATTGCGAGGTACGGGGTATTTTCTTTCTTCGGAATCAAAATATAATCTTTCAACGGGATTACGAAAAATTTTTAACGACACACGGCCGATACGCAAATAACGGATTCGGTTAGTTATAATCCTCGGCTGCGCCTCGGATTACAATATCCAACCTCATCCTATATTTGCTACATATCGGCCTTGTTACGTTAATAACTATATCCTTATTTTTATATGTTCATAGTCCTTCAATTATATCTTTGTTCAGGAATGTAATAATGAAAAGTGAACATCCATCCCAAAAGAGAAGAATCTCTTTCAACTTGAACTCATAAAACTACAATGGTCTCTCAATTCTCAAAATCAGAGCTTTTTTAGATGAATGGATGAAAATCATCAATTAATTAATTTTATTGTTGATTGTTTTGAAAAACTCAGTGTTCTCAAAACCATTTCATTGACACAAATGTATTTTTAATTTTTGCAGCTAAATAGTAAAAATGCCTGACATACTAAAATTTATTTTTACCTCTCCTCCTCTATGTGTGTCTATGAGCGAACTAAAACTTGCCCTGGATCCACGTCTTCCAAGTAGTCCGTCTCCACCAATATCGCTTCCTTTACACATAGATGTGACAGCAGCTGCTCTGCATAGTCGGTCGTTTTCCATGCATTGCGTCAAAGGAATGCCAAAAACCAGTCCGCTTGGAGCGTGACCGTCTGGAAACAAGAACATCCCTGTATAGAATATTGCTATTGTTTCGTTAATAAATTGACTTTTTTTAAATTATATTTACCATTTCATTTTCAAATACTTATCCACACTCTTACTGAATATTTTTCTGGATAAATTTCTGAATATTTTTGTTTCTGATTCCTTACAAGTATGTGGAAAAATTTTTAAATCTTCTTAATATTTCTAACTCTCATCCTATTCAATTACGATAACATATATATATATATATATATATATATATATATATATATATATATATATATATATATATATATATATATATATATCCATTGACACTGGAGGTAGATTGGCTTCAGGTCAATCAGATAACATCAACATGATCTTAGTAAAAGTTTTCTGGTTTTCGAGATATTGCCACTCTTATGTTTTTTCAAAAATCTATACTTTTTGGTCATTTTCTCGCCTGTTTTGAATATAAATAAGTTTTAACTCATGGATTTTTTTCTTGTGCTATCATCAATATCTGGTTGAGACAATCAACCTATCATTTCAATAAAAATTATCTCGCTAACCTCAAAAAAAATTAAGTTGTTTCAATTTAATTTAAATCCGAAAACCTCAAGTAAAGTTTGACTATTTACTGTGAAAAAATATTGTACCAGACAGAATCAGCAAATGATCTTAAAAACTAGCCTATTCAATGCTATTTCGAAAGCGGTATAACGTTTGTGGTTTTTTTCTTTCAAAACTCCATTTTTTGTCATTGAAGTCGTGCTACTTGCGAAATACACTGCGCCGCAAATCTAACGCATAGCTTATATATTTTCTATGTTTTGACTGAATATTTTCTCAGGTGGTGATCCGGTTTGAATAAAGTTTTCACCATATAGTAGCTCCGTTCTTTGAGAAAATGTAATAGTTATATGATGTTATTTAAAGTTAATATAAAAAATGAATAAGCTCATTGTACAGGGTGTTTGAATAGCGACATGTTTTCTTCGTCCAAGTTTACATCCTTCTGCGGGAAATATTGGGTAGCTCAGACTTGTAGTATGGAAAGATATACAAAACCAAATAAACACAGTTTCGACTTGTAAAGAAATTTTGAATACACAGCCTTCTTCGCAAATTAACAAAAAAGTTTTAAAAAATTTCGTTTGAAAAGTGTGAGCGGTTATAAAAACATGAATATCTCTCGAGTGGCTCAAGGTAAACAGACGATTGAAAAGACAATTTACTCAGAAGATATGCCATTATAACACCGTCTATTTTTTCTGCCTGAGCTAGCCGATATTGCCCGCAGAAGGACTTGGACGAAGAAAACATGTCGCTATTCAAACACCCTGTACAATAAGTTTATTCATTTTTTTTAAGATGATCATCTTATAACTATTGCTTTTTCCCAAAGAACGGAGCTACAATTTGGTGAAAAATTTATTCATATCGGATCACCGCCTGAGAAAATATTCAGTCAAAACTTAGGAAATATTTAAGCTATGCGTTAAATTTGCGGCGCAGTGTATTTCGCAGGTAGCACGACTTCAATGACAAAAATTGGAATTTTAAAACGTTTGAAAGAAAAACACCACAAATGTTAGACCGTTTTCGAAAGAGCATTAAAAAGGCTAGTTTTTAAGGTCATTTGCTGATTCTGTATGGTACAATATTTTTTCATTTTTCAAATTAAATTGAAACAACTTGATTTTCTTTTTAGGTTAGCGAGCTAGTTTTTAATGAAATGATAGGTCGATTGTCTCAACCAGATATTGATGATAGCATAAGAAGGAACAAACAGGAGTTAGAACTGATTTATGTTTATGAGTCGAGAAAATGACCAAAAAGTATAGATTTTTGAAAAAACATAAGAGTGACTCTCGAAATCTCGAAAATCAAAAAACTTTTACTGAGGTCATGTTGATGTTATCTGAGTGTCCTGAAGCCAATCCACCTCCAGTGTCACTCTTGCGTGTTATTTACGGGACACCCTATATATATATATATATATATATATATATATATATATATATATATATATATATATATATATATATATATATATATATATATATATATATATATATATATATATATATATATATATATATATATATATATATATATATATATATATATATATATATATATATATAAATATATACATATATACATATATACATATATACATATATATATATATATATATATATATATATATATATATATATATATATATATATATATATATATATATATATATATATATATATATATATATATATATATATATATATATATATATATATATATATATATATATAGTTGTTTATAAATTTTTAGTAATAATGGGCGATCTGAATAATAAGGTGTCGTTTCACAAAATTCGTGTGTTTTTTCAAACTATTTAATGATCAAAATTAATAGGGCATGCATGAATTTCAGAAAATTTGAGAAGTCAAAAATCTCAACTATGTTTCTTTACGTTTTTTTATGTCGTCTTGAGTAACTAACTACTTGCTATTCAGTCCAATATCAGCAGACACAGATCTACAGGGAAACTATAGCAACCTTTACCTACGTTATGAACAAAAGAGGTTCTTTATTGTTTCACGCAAGGATTTGTTTTAGAAAAGATTACTGGTAATTTCGACTATACTCCATATTGCAAATATTCTAGAAAAATAAATATTCTAAAGATGTGGATAGTTGTGCAAAAATTACTAAGCTTTTTTTGTGATGGAGTAACTGTTATGAATCCTGCATGTTTTTACATATTTATGTGGTTTCATCTTTCGTCTAAACTTAGGAAAGTTTCTTCGATATATGTTTCAATTTTAATTGTAAAATAGATATTCAATATTTGGTTTTATGTAATGTGAGCTAGTTTGATGTTATGTGGGTTTAAAATATGTAATGTTTTATCAGCTAATTATGGAAGATTTTCCTAGTAAAGTTCATGATTTTCATTTTTTGTGATATATTGTATAAGTTGTATCATTTGTCAAGGGTTATGGATGAATATCTTTCAATGTTTCATGTCTCTGTGTTGGTGAAGCATTTCAGGAGTTAATAATATAATCATTAGAACTTAAATATTGAGAACATTCAATTTCTACAAACCTATTGTATTTCAATTTCACATGGGGCAGACTATAATGGTCGAACAAGTACGGAAATTCGTTCGAACAAGTACGGAAACAAGTTCGAACAAGTACGGAAATTATTTTGGATTTAACACTCCTAATAACGAATTGTTGAACGAAATACGCGAAATATCTTTTAACTAAATTACATTCTCATCATTCCATCCGCATCACATGAATGTTTCAGAGCCAAATTTCAGCCATGAATACAATTTCTATTGGCAACAATTCTAGGTATATCAAATCTGTCGATACTGAGTCGCTTTTTGTCTTCGTATATTCATTATATGATACGAAAGACATAATTATTCTAGATTGAAGGAGAAATATAAAATATTGACCAAAGTAAAGTAGAACAGGTGAACTTATGGAGCTCATGCGTATAGTATTTGTGTATTGATGTATATATATATATATATATATATATATATATATATATATATATATATATATATATATATATATATATTATATATATATATATATATATATATATATCTATATATATATATATATATATATATATATATATATATATATATATATATATATATTATATATATATATATATATATATATATATATATATATATATATTTATATTTATATATATATTTATATATATATATATTTATATATATATATTTATATATATATATATATATAACCACATTCGGAAAAAAATTTTAGCTAGACAAAGTAGTCTTTGTCTATTCAAATTTTTTCAAATCAATAAAAGTCAAAGAAATTTCAATTTTTTTCAAAAGTTTTGAAAAACTACGAATGTCGTAGTGAAACGTCAACTTTTTAATAAAATCGAGTTTTTCCAAATTCAACCAGCCTGTTATTGCTGATAATTATCAAGAGATTATATATATATATATATATATATATATATATATATATATATATATATATATATATATATATATATATATATATATATATATTATATATATATAGATATATATATATATATATATATATATATATATATATATATATATATATATATATATATATATATATATATATATATATATATATATATATATGTATATATATATATATATATAAGATATATATATATATATATTATATATATATATATATATATATATATATATATATATATATATATATATATATATATATATATATATATATATATATATATATATATATATATATATTTATATATATATATATATATATATATATATATATATATATATATATATACAAAGTTAGAACTATTTAGAGGGGGACTACAGGGATATCGAAAACCGTTAGAAATACAGGGTGGTTCAAATTACAAGAAAGTTGCGTTATTTAGGGATGAGTGTCATGGTGTAAACAGAACCAAAATATCCACAATGGTTTCCGAGATATCTCGCAAAAACTAAAAATCGAAATTTTCTTTTTTTCTTGTAACTCATTTGTTTCTGGATATAACTTCACGAAATTCGTTTTGTAGCCATTATCCAACATAGCAATTCTACTGATGTTGTCAAATTTTTTCTATTTTCCATTGTTTCAGAGACGCGATAGTCAATTTTTTCTTATGTATTCTCTATTGGTTGTTCTTATGGTGTGACGAATTTACGAATTCAACAGTGCATCACACCTTACAAAACTATGAATTCTCACAGCTAATATAAAGTTTTTGTTGAAACTTTGTGAAATTTATAGTAGGCTAATGATTCGCTTGTCATTCATTTAATGTCAAATGTAAAATATTATTCTTGTATGCTATGCATCGAACAAAAAATCAAAGTAATTAGTTCAGTAAAACAAATTTTTTTTATTAAAAATTCAACAAATCGAACAAAAGCAAAAAATTCATAATAAAAAAGTTTATATTCAAATATGTTTAAAATGGTTTCCTTCGTTAATAATGCAGAGCCTTGCTCTTTAAGAAATGCCTTGGATAGCCACTCGAATTTGTTCAGGAGATATGGATCTAATTCCTTCTATAATTCTGTTGCGAATTTTATTTATTATGTATGGGGACTTGATAAAGATAGTCCTTTAAGACTCCCGAAAAAAATTTATCCATCGGATTCATGTCCGGATATCTAGCCGGCCAGTTAATGGGTCCGTTTCTCTCAGTCCACTGTATATATACTACTATAAAGTTTATTCTCAGGTCGTATTCATACCGCCTAGGGTTGATTCTTAATTTTTTCAATTGCTTGTTTTATCGGGATGTAAATCAATTGAACCTTATTAGTAAAAAAAAATCTGGAACACCTGGAGAAAATCCGTAAAAACGCAATCCAGCATAAATAAGAATAAAGTTACATTTTCTTTTAGTTCTGTGTTGCTTCGCGATATGTTCAACAAATGTAGTGATTCATAATTTCAAGATGTAGGTAGGTACATGCAAAATATTCATTGAGGTGAATTTAAGTTGCAGAGTCAACATCTACTTCGGAACTAAGGAACTATAATGAAGTATAGGATCAATTGAAAGTAAAAGTTGATTTCCGATCTTCGGTGTCATGAATGGAAAGCATCATTAAACCCACCAATAAGTATAGGCCAGAAGCTGAATAATACATCTCTTTAAATCCATAAAAAACAGTAACTAAAATCTTCACGAATAAAATAAATTAACTTCTCTTGAATTATAAAACATCAGTCTGAATTATCTATAATTCGTATTAAAGTTACAGTGAGCCTGAACTCAAATTCATCATCTGCAATCCTCCATCATTTTCAATCATATTTTTATCTGAGTATCGATTCTGATTGGAGCCGCCAACAAAATTTCAAGAAATACAGACCATATATTGGTCATTTCAGTAATAATTTTTTTGACAGAATATTTATATTATTGAAACCTATTAAAACTGTATTTTTAGTCACTTTTTCAAAAAAATAACCACCAAAAAATTATACTGTCAATTGTTTTTGACAAAATATATTATTTAAACCTATAAAAACTGTGTATTTTTAAAGACGTTCTCAAAAATATCCCATTAGAAATCAATTATACTGATAACAACCCTTGGGTACTCATCATTGGTACAAGAAAAGTTTTACATCCAATGTGAAGCACTAATATATCGAATCAATAGCGTAATATTCAAACTAGCACGGAATGCGCGTGACGCCACAAGAAAAATATTGCAAGCGGACCCCACAAAACGCAAAAATAGCTCTTGAAATAAGTATCATAAATTTGTGGAATTAAAATACTGCAGCTCAAATTTAACCACATTACCGTAGTTTTATTAGCTTGGAGAGGAGGTGAGGCTGTTGCTTGTTTGGTAGATTTTTGTAATGTAGAAGAGAGTCGTGTTCTTTAAACAGCCGGGTAGAATATAAGCCAATTTATAGCAAAACATGTCAACGGCGTTCCACAAGTTGCACTGAGTGTATATGGCTACTGGATAATATCAATGATGTCAACATTATATCCAGTTAGATTATTTGAAATATTTATTTCTAAAAGGGGTACCAATTTTGAACAGATTTCTTCAGAGGCCTAACTATCATTGGAAAACGGAGACTGAAATATGGTATGACAACATTCCATTTCTTATGATAAATATAATAAATGGGTGGACAAAATCCTCTGCTGAAGCCACTGGTTTAGATACAAAAAAAAACAAAATTACCAATCATTCTAATAGATCTTCATCAATCAGTCAATTGGTGTCCAAGAGTAACAACTTTTAAAAACAACGGGTCACAATAACGCAAATTCCATAAGTATTTGGATATCGATCGAGAGCACCACAATCAAATTATAAATAGTATGCGTGGAAACTCTACCTCAATTGTAGAAGCAAATACATCATTTGCTACTACATTCAATTTTAATAATTGTTCATTGGTCAATTGTGTAATTAGGTAATGAAAAAATAATTTTTAAATATTTCTAAAATTTATTTGCGTAAAAATTATCTCACCGAATATACCTCTAACGTTGATAAATTTTTATAATTTGGGCATAACTTTCTTCGAGGATATTGCTTTTAGGTAACAACCCTCCGCCTCAGATGTCGGTTTGTTACCAGGCAACATGCTTTCGAAAATCTATGACAAAACTATTGCAAATTATCAATGTTCTTGGGATCTTATAGCTGATAGCAACCCTTATATGTAATTTCTGTCTAAGCATTTTCAAGGTAATTTAAAAATATTTTTTGTGTAACCTTGTCAAATTGACAATCTAATGTCGGTTTTAAGATTTTATAATTTTGACATAACTTTCCCCAAGCATGTTTCTTTTAGGTGAATATTTCCCTCCTGTCAAAAATCCCTTGTAAATGGAAAGTAATTATCGAAAATCACAGCGATAGTTGCATTGTAGAAAGCGAAGGAGTCCTGCAATAATTGCATCGTACGTATCTATGGTAAATCCTTTTCAAAAGCTTGTTTCTATTCGGGAAATATTCACTTGTAATCTCCCTAGAGCATGAATTATTTCCGGAAATTTTCACGAAGTGCGAATTTTTTGAAAATTTTCTTAGAAAATTCGCAACTGAGGAAAATTTCCGGAATATTAACTCATGCTCGCGGGAAATTCGGTAAGAAAATTTTATAACAAAACGTTTTTAAAATAGAAATTAAATGGGTGACATACTTAGGTGACATATTATCTGTGTTTAGGACATCTGTCAAGCCAGAGGAAAATTTCCACTTATTAATTCCCCGCTACGCAGGGAAATTTCCGAAGAAATTAGGTTATATTGTCATAGCGACATGTCAAAATGCAGGCATCTGATTGACTAAAATCAACTGGTATAAAATTTTCTCCCAAATTACACTCGTGTATCAAAATAATTGGATAATTTCGCGTTCTTTCAAAAACTGCATTCGGTCATTTTCATATTTTGGAGAAAATGAAAATGAACTCATGCAAATTTTTGACAACACACTGTCACGCAAAATTATCGGTAATTTTGATGCTCTTGTGCAATTACTTACGCTTTTGGCTTCTGGTTATTACCAAGCAACATGCATTCGAGAATCTATGACAAAATTATTACAAACTACCAATATTCCTGGAAAATTATAGCTGATAAGTTGTCTCAAAGTCCTATCTCGATGATTTATTTGAACAAAATTCTGAGACTTGTCATGGTTTATTTCAGGGGTTTAAGTTATGCAGTTATTTAGTAAGAATTGTTACTCCAAACTATTTCGAAGGTTTGAGTCGTTGTAGTTTACGGCTGAATGTAAAATGGTAGGTTGTCTATAGTGAAAGTAAAATTCCAACAATCCCCATACCACTTCCGATGTACTAATGTAGCGCCTGTTTCAACCTTAAAATAAGCATTTCTGACACTAAGAACTGCATGATCCATCAAAACAGAAATATAAATAGAAATATGCAATTTGAATAAGAGTCTTCATCCTGTGTACCTAACAAACACACCGAAAAGATTATTCTGACGTCACTCAACTTTAATTGACCAAAATAACCAATATCAGAAATTCTTATAGCTGTCATAAATTAAAATTTGGTATACCAAGTATCCGATGTATTTTATGTCCTATTGTTTGGTACAACTATTACTGTTACTCATATACAGTGAACTCTATGCCAGTTTTCCGTTGGGGTTTTTTTATTTTCAATATTTTATATTTCTTGAAACAGGGTCTGAATATTGCTTTATCAAAATAAAGCATAAATACTTCACTTTTCCAATTTATTCCACAATTCTATTATCATTTCATTCGAAATAGAAGTAAAAACGTGTTCTTGCTGCGAAAAAGAAATATTTAATATATGGAGTATGATATACATTTTCTATATCATCTCTTACAAAGTATATAGTTCATAGTTAATGATTATTCACTTGAGCAAGAACATACAAAATCACTCAGTGAATTAATTGAAAGATATGACGACATTCAACTCATGGTAGAGAAACAATCAGTCTAACATTTGAAGTTCGTCTTCAGCTTTTCATTTCGAACGCGAAAAAACGCAAGTATTGAATACTTTGCGATATCAATTCCTTGATTTTATTCAAATTTCGATTCTTTTGATTAATTTCTCCATTGTGCAAGGGTAATAATACTTGAAATTTCGGATATAAATTTTAAAAGAGTTTATTTGCTATTGGCAACACATTTCTTAAAATATTTCAGGGTCGAATTTTCTTTATAGAATTGAAAATTTTATCTTCCTCAAATCGAATCATATAGAGCAATTGAGAACAAATGAAAGGAATACAGAAGTTTTCACATTTGAAGCCATCAAGGATGATACCATGATTTGAATATATGATACCTTTCCACATTACTGTGAAGACAGCGAATATTCTCGAACTATCCACACCAGACAGGATGGAACGTTCGATAAGCATCTTTTATGACTATGATGTCTCATTTTCACGGATTGTTAAACGTAGAAGATTCCCAAACAATCGACAGCAAAAAGTCTGGATGGATCTAGAAAGATCGCGAAGGCATACGTTCATATAAAAACGATCAAAGAATCCAGGTGAATTCTGATTCTCGCGACGAAATAAATAGACTTGTGTACATAAATAATTAGTGGTTAAGTGACTTGTTAGTGTTAGTGGGTTTTAATAGTTGTATTAATAACTCAATTGACCAAGAAATTATTTATTCTTCTCGTTAATAGACAATTGCGTGTTTTCATTCACACATCCAAACTCAAAATAGAAAAACGTAACACTACATATTTATGAAGGATGTTTCCATTATCAAAATTATATTTTCAATGCAGATGCATTATTTCGAAAGTTAGTTAATGAAATAGTAATGTACGTTCAACATTGATTCCAAATTATGAATAGGTAGATTACCTACCCTTTTCTCCATCCTTACGATTCGAGTCGAATACTGAAGTGGTTATAGCTTTCCTCTTCAACAGATATGGCCTCTTCTTCTTAGGAGTTACAATTTCAGTGCACTCTGGAAGAACAAAATATAAATATATATATATATATATATATATATATATATATATATATATATATATATATATATATATATATATATATATATATATATATATATATATATATATATATATATATAATCTCTTGATATATATATATATATATATATATATGTACATATATATATATATATATATATATATATATATATATATATATATATATATATATATATATATATATATATATATATATATATATATATATATATATATATATATATATATATATATATATATATATATATATATATATATATATATATATATATATATATATATATATATATATATATATATATATATATATATATATATATATATATATATATATATATATATATATATATATATATATATATATATATATATATATATATATATATATATATATATATATATATATATATATATATATATATATATAAATATAAAGAATACTATGATATCGAAATTTCAGTTCGAGTTTGTAGATAATTGGGGGCTTCCTAAACTTTAGCCTAATCTCTGTTACTTCAATACAGGGCGTTTAACAATACAGTTATTTCGTTTGCTTGAAAAAGTGACTGAAAGTTGATTATTTCAAATGGAATACCCGTTATATGCTAGAATTTCGTTTTTATCTATGTTTATTATACCTATACCTAGCTAGTAAAGTTTCGGACTTATGAGCATTTATTTGTGAAAATGTTGCTTCAACATGGTATCCCCATTGGGTATTTGCTAAGCATGTCATGATTACTATTTGATAGTAACGTTGTGACAATCTACTAATAATATCGAGATTTTCTTCACTTCAGAAGTTGCAAATACCTTCAAAAACGATGGAACAAAACTGTTCAAACGAAGTTCTTATGAATTTGTTTATTATTTTTGGATAGTGTTATAAAATTATCAACATGACATGTAAAAATGTGTCCGAATCTAACGCCAATGAATCTCGAGAAATTTATACTAATTCAGAACAATTTCAAAACGTTCGGATCAACTTTAAAAAAGCACCAAGTAACTGTAGTGCAAATATGGATACAAATAATTATAAAAAAGGAAAACAATTATGTGGAATATTCCAAAACATGTTCGAATCGCTGGCCGCTCACTTATTTGTTGACTGATTTGTTCGTGGCATATCTGATTTCATTCGGATCCAAAGCTTCAGATCGGGTTATCTCGCTGGCCAATTCCACGATCCCAAGCGTCTCATTCACCGATCTTCAAAAAGCCTTTAGAGTTCTGCACTCTCTTCTCTCGAACAATGTGCAGGAGCTCCGTCTAGTTGGTACAGTTTCGATATTCTTCAAGTGACAGATGATCCACGAAGTTCTCTACAATATTTTCCTAAATATTCGGATAACTTCTGGATGTTAATGACTCGTGGCATATCACGTACCTCAAGTTGTTATCCATTAACATGAAGAAATCATTGAAACTATTCTTTAAATCCGGTTTCTTTTTTGACGTGAGGATTTTCACTGCACCAAAAATAAAAATAAATTCTATTGAAAAACCCGTGATTCATCAGTCCAAATTATTTTATTCAAAAAAATGGATCTTCCTGCGTACCAACATCATTTCACAAAATTCAACACTCTGTTGAGGGTCTTGGGGCTTCATTGCTTGAATTTTGGTAAATTTGTAATCATTTTATGTCTTCGCAGTCTTCTTCTGCACTTC
This sequence comes from Cynegetis impunctata, assembly GCA_030704885.1. Lineage (NCBI taxonomy): Eukaryota > Metazoa > Arthropoda > Insecta > Coleoptera > Coccinellidae > Cynegetis > Cynegetis impunctata. The sequence goes on along the minus strand of JARQZK010003682.1, from coordinate 177,954 downwards.
TTATCAATAACTCGGGAAATGCGTAAAAATATGCTTGGACATTAATTTGGTTGTCTCGGCAGTAACGGGTTGAGGTTCATTTCTTGTTGCTTTTTTAGTTAATCCAAACAATATGAAATTATTCTGAATTCGTATAAATTTCTGGAGATTCATTGGCGGTAGATTTGGACACATTTCTACATATCCTGTTAATAATTTTATCACACTGTCCACAAATAATAAACAAATTCATATGAACTTCGTTTGAACTGTTTTGTTCCATCGTCTTTGAAGGTATTTGCGACTTCTGAAGTGAAGAAAATCTCAATATTATTAGTAGATTGACACAAAGTTACTATCAAATAGTAGTCATGACATGCTCAGCAAATACCGAATAGGGATAACATGTTCAAGGAACATTTTTACAAATAAGTGCTCATAAGTCCGAAACTTGACCAGTTAGGAATAGGTATGTACATAGATAAAAAGGCAATTGTAGTAGCTCTCCAAATTTTCAATAATATACAGTGTATTCCATTTGAAATAATCAATCTTCAGTCACTTTTTCAAGCAAACGAAATAACTGTATTTATTTACCACCCTGTATTGAAGTAATAGAGATTAGACTGAAGTTTAGGAAGCCCCAATTATTTACAAACTCCAACCGATATTTCGATATCATGGTATTTCTTAACTCAAAGATATCAGTGTTGGAGGTTCTAAAAAGAATATTATATACAGGGTGTTCCGAAAAATAGAAGTTGCTACTACTTTCTAATTGTAATATATATATATATATATATATATATATATATATATATATATATATATATATATATATATATATATATATATATATATATATGAATTTATTCAAACAAAGCTAGAGAAGAATCAATCAAATCACAAATTCATTAAAGCGATTATATATATTATCATTTTTTATTTGTATTTTTGTCCATTGAAACACTAGTGAAAATTTGTTTTCCATATTCACATCCAGTTGATAGTATAGTTTCACTACACCCGACAACTGTGATATTGATTTATTTTCAAGAAACATAGTTCAATTATGTCTTACAACAGACGAATATGAATTCAACATCATCCAAGTTTTGTGACCGATTATCTTGAAAGATTATTGAAAATTTTCATGTATCTATGAAAAACTTATGTTCAAGAGGCCCACTCATCGTAGGTTATGAGTTGAATTTATTTTTCTGCTAAATCTCAAATTTTCAGGACATATCTGTAAAAATTTTCATATTCATGTCCTACTAGAATAAGGCCATGAATATCAACCTATATATAAAAATATTATTATGTGGATAAAATTCTGAGCCAATAAATATATAAGCCAATATGGAATCTTGGAAATGAACGATCGAGTAGTGAAAGTTATATAAATAGGTCCATTCTCTGTATGTCAAGCCATCCCTCTATATTATATAATATATATATATATATATATATATATATAAATATATATAGATAGATATAGATATATAGATTTATATATATATATATATATAGGGTGTCCCATAAATAACACGCCAGAGTGACACTGGAGGTAGATTAGGTCAATCAGATAACATCAACATGACCTCAGTAAAAGTTTTCTGGTTTTCGAGATATTGCCACTCTTATGTTTTTTTTCAAAAATCCATACTTTTTGGTCATTTTCTCGCCTGTTTTGAATATAAATAAGTTCTAACTCATGGTTTTTTTTTCTTGTGCTATCATCAATATATGGTTGAGACAATCGACTTATCACTTCATCAAAAACTAGCTCGCTAACCTCAAAAAAAAATCAAGTTGTTTCAATTTGATTTAAATCCGATAACCTTTAAAGTAAAGTTTGACTATTTACTGTGAAAAAATATTGTACCAGACAGAATCAGCAAATAATCTTAAAAACTAGCCTATTTAATGCCTTTTCGAAAACGGTATAACATTTGTGGTTTTTTTCTTTCAAAAGTCTAAAAATTCCAATTTTTGTCATTGAAGTCGTGCTACTTGTATTTAAATACACTGCGCCGCAAATTTAACGCATACGTTAAATATTTCCTAAGTTTTGACTGAATATTTTATCAGGCGGTGATCCGATTTGAATAAATTTTTCACCAAATTGTAGCTCCGTTCTTTAAGAAAATGCAATTGTTATAAGATGATCAAAAAAATGAATAAACTTATTGTGCAGGGTGTTCGAATAGTGACATGTTTTATTCGTCCAAGTTTGCATCCTTCTACGGGCAATATCGGGTAGCTCAGGCAGAAAAAAAAAGACGGTGTTATAATCGCATGTCTTCTGTCACCCTTTATATATATATATATATATATATATATATATATATATATATATATATTTCCTTCAGAAAGACGGAAATCGTTCGGAAATAGTGACTAAAACAATTTTATTTTTATGATTGTTTATTCGAGAAAAAGTTAAATTTCTCACAACAATTTAATATCCAACTGTGCTCTAGTTACAAACTTTTTATATTCTGTTTTCCCTTGTTCCTAATGGCCGCCCGACGCTTCTTTCTTACTTCAAACGTTACGGTAGCTAGTTATTTGTTGAAGCAGAAATATTTACCATTTTTGTTCGAACAACATGAGATTTTATGATCCTTTATTTGAACAAAAGGGGAACTAGTAACAATAATTCAATACCTTACTGCTCTCCTGTTACACATTTTGTTCGAAAAAAAAAATTGTTGGTGAAGCTGGAATATTTTTTTCCTAACAAAATGTGTAACAAGAGAGCAGGTAAGTATTGAATTATTGTTAGTAGTTTGACTTTTGTTAAAATCAACAATCATAAAATCACATTTTGTTAGAACAAAAAATAGAAATATTTCTGCTTCAACAAATAACTAGCTGAGGCCTCGGTAGACCAGCGGTAAGGTGAACCGCCTTATACCGTTTGTAAACCGAGGATTGTGGGAGTCCCACCTCGCTCTTGGGTATTGTGTATGTCCGGAATTTAGTGGTTCTATTTATAAAGATAAATTGTTGGGTAATGTACATCGTTTACAAGCCCATTGGCCGTTCGGAACCGGCGTTAAACTGTAGGTCCCTCGAGTTTAAAAAAAAAAAAAAATAACTAGCTACCGTAACGGTTGTAAGAAAGATGTGTCAGAAGTGCATTAGGAACAAGTGAGTTCGAACAAAATTTGTAATCAGAGAACAAATAGATAGTAAATTATTGTTAGTAGTTTAAGTTTTGTTCAAGGAGGCTCCGTAGCGGAGCGGTATAGGTAACGCTATGCCGTCTTCGTTGACGGAGTTGGTAGGTTCGATTCCCACCGTGTTCTTGGGTGTTTGTATGCGTCCTATGAGTTTCAGCGGCTACAATTATATATATTTACTGGGTAATGTACAGAGTTTACGAACCCATGAGGGTAGATGGTGGGACACATGCGAAATATTCGCCTGTGCTCTTCCATCCCCTTTAAAAAAAAAAAAATTTTGTTCAAATAAACGATCATAAAAATGAAATTGTCCCAACGATTTCAGTCTTTCTGAAGGAATATCCGCAATTTGAATCAGAAAAGTTTTTTATATCAATGTGTAGCAAACCTTTAGAAAGGTCATTAAGTAGAGAAGTTCTCAAAAGAGAAAGACGCTCTCAAATGTTATTACTTTTTTTAACATTGAAGTTTGATTTATTTTCACAAAATCGCTAATTTTGTGGCATACAATTTTTTGTATGTGTCTTTGGTACTGTCAATTGTAATGAAAACTATTAACTATTTGAACAAGCAGACATTACTGAATATTCATTTGAAAAAATGGTACTATACATACATGCAATAATGAAAAAAACTTGAGAGGGTGGAAAGGCTAAGTTTTTGATAATTTGGGAAAAAAAATTCAAAAATTTATATCTTCTTAACCGTGGTTCTTAGGGCCCAGGGTCCAAAGGTGGAAAGGTAGCAAATGACCATTGCAATATCCAAACAAATTTTGATGGTTCATGGGCCGAACACCCAGTATACCTATATATACTTATAGGTATATATATATATATATATATATATATATATATATATATATATATATATATATATACACACAGTCACTCACGGTAGATGGTAGGTTAGACGTTTACGGAGAACGGGACATGGGATTATTCTGACTATTTCACTCATTCCATTTTTAGTGAGAAAGTTTCCATAGCTACTCTCGTTTCACAGCGATAAAACATGCAGGCCGGCAAAACTTACTATGTTAGTATTTCAGCGACAATATTTTGACGTTTCTCACATGAATCGTTATTTCCTTGACTTTCTGAAATGTCACCATATTACTGTCAGACATATTTTCTCGTGAAATAGTCATGTCGAATACCACTCGAGATGAAATTTAAGCAGGTAAAATTTCTCTCTTGTAATATGAAAGTTTGTTGCTTAGACAATTTCGCTCATGACATTTTTTCCAAAATCACTCGCCTGACGGCTCGTGATTTTGATACAAATGTCATTCGCGAAATCGCCTAAGCAACAAACTTTCATATTACAATCGAGAAATTTTGCCGGCAAAATTTCATCTCTAGTGGTATTATATATGAAAATTTGTTTTCATGTGTAATTGAATTTGCTCTATCGATCTAAAATAATAGTGGCGCAGCGACGTTGCCGCTTAAACTAAAAAGTAGCAGCAACTGTGAAATTTCAAATGCTTCTCTACCATTTTCCAATCGTTTTTGCATGATACTTCCCTTTACCTATCTCCAGAGGTTTTCTAGAAATTAAATGGTTTCCTTATTTTTTTGTGCAAAACATAGCTTCAATTGAATGTTCATTACTAAGGTACTCAGATTCGTAGGAAGCTGAAATTTTAGTTGTAGTTTACCAAGTTCCGGCGTATTAGTAATAATCAAAGGAATTTCTTTTCGATTATACAGGGTCCTTCAAAATTTTCGATTTTAGCGATAAATACAAAAATGGTAAAATGTGCATTTTTTCAAATATAATACCCTGTGTATTATTGAATATCTCGAAAGAATAAGGTTTTCGAAATAAAAGCAAGTTTCTATAAAAATCGGATTATTTTGCCATATTTTGTATTAGGTAGTTATGAAATGTCAAGAAATATGTCATTATGAAAATTTGAGTAGTGCATCAACAATAAAACGTTCGCGCGTTCATTAACGAAAATTTGATTTGAAAACAATCAAAATGGAAGGCAATAACTATTCTCATGAAGTTTTGATGAAGTTATTTATTGTACATGATCAATGTGACCAAATAATAGCAGGAATGTGCAGAAGATTCAATAAAATATATTCCTATTTACAACCAATGAACGAGAGAAAATTTGTTCGTTTACAATATAATTTTATCACTTATGGGTCAATACTGAAAGCGAACGAAATTTACTAATCTAATAAAAAACAATTTGCATTACGTAAAATAACGAATAACGAAACGGTATAACGGGAATAAACAATGTTAATACAATGACAAGTATTTAAGTTATGAAAACGATCATAATAAGTGTTCAAAATGACTGCCGTTGGTTTCCAAATATTTCAAAATTCGGATACTTGTTGAATGATTTGTGGCCCTCATTATCTCATTGGCATTTAGCTCCTCGATGGAATTGATCACTCGTTGGCGTAGGCCTTGTTTACTGGCTACTGATGTAATGTAAACTTTTCTTTTCAAATTACCCTACAAGTAAAAATCAAGTGGCGTTAGGTCGGTGATCTCGCAGGCCAATTCCATGGTCCTAAACGTCTAAACCAGCGATCATCGAACATTTGGAACAACTCCCTTGTTACTTCCCTAGTGCAATGAGCTGGGGCACCAGGTGAAAATTAAAAATGCCTTCCCTAGTAAATTTAGCTTCGACTGTCCAAATTATTTTCTTCAAAAAGTTAGTATCTTCTTGGATGCGCATCACAATATTTTCACAAAACTGTATCCTAGATTGATCTTCTGGTTTCAGCGATTGAACTTTTGTAAACTTGTATGGTTGCATGTTATAATTATGGAGGATCCTTTGAATAGATGCATGAGTGTAGCCTAGATCTTCTTCTGCACTTTTGATGGAAGCTTGCGGATATGCGTGAAAATAGGCTAACACATTCATAATGTTGCCTTCTTTTGAAGTAACAGGTTTTGGTAAATTTCGTTTCCCTTTCAGTATTGACCGATAAGTGATAAAATTATTTTGTAAACGTACAAATTTTCTCTCGTTCATTGGTTGTGAATAGGAATATATTTCTTTGAATCTTCTGCATATTCTTGCTATTATTTGGTCACATTGACCACGTACAATAACAATAACTTCATCAAAACTTCATAAGAATAGTTATTGCCTTCCATTTTGATTGTTTTCAAATCAAATTTTCGTTAATGAACGCGCGAACGTTATATTGTTGATGCACTACTTGTCAAATTTTCATAATGACATCTTTCTTGACAGTTCATAGCTACCTAGTACAAAATATGGCAAAATAATACGATTTTTATAGAAACTTGTTTTTATTTCGGAAACCTGACTTTTTAGGTATAGGAAAATGATACATCATTTGAAAGAAATTTCAATTTGCTTAAGAGATTTTCAATGATATACAGGGTATTACATTTGAAAAAATTCACTTTTTACCATTATAATCGAAAGCAAATTCCTTTGAATATTACTAATACGTCGGAACTTGGTAAACTACACCTAAAATTTCAGCGTCCTACGAATCTGAATGTCTTAGTAATGAACATTAATTGAAGCTATGTTTTGCACACGAAAATAAGGAAACCATTTAATTTTTCGAAAACCTCTGGAGATAGGTACCTATAGGGAAATATCATTCAGAAACAATTGGAAAATGGTAGAGAAGCAGAAAATGGAATAAAATATAGATGTCTCATTTTAAATTTCACAGTTGCTGCTACTCTTCAGTATAAGCGGCAACATCACAATTATTTTAAATCGATAGAGCAAATTCAATTACCCATGACACCAAATTTTCAGAATAATCCCATGTCCCGTTCTCCGTAAACGTCTAACCTACCATCCACCGTGAGTGACCCTGTATATATATATATAAATATATATATATATATATAAATATATATATACACACTATATCTATATTTATATATATATATATATATATATAATATATATATATAATATATATATATACATACCCTGTATATATATATATATATATATATATATATATATATATATATATATACAGGGTCACTCACGGTGGATGGTAGGTTAGACGTTTACGGAGAACGGGACATGGGATTATTCTGAAAATTTGGTTTCATGTGTAATTGAATTTGCTCTATCGATTTAAAATAATTGTGATGTTGCCGCTTATACTGAAGAGTGGCAGCAACTGTGAAATTTCAAATGAGACACCTATATTTTATTCCATTTTTTGCTTCTCTACCATTTTCCAATTGTTTTTGAATCCCTATAGGTACCTATCTCCAGAGGTTTTGTATATATATATATATATATATACAGGGTAGCGATAAAGTCCGGCAACAAGCGATTTTCTTTGAAAAGATTAGAGTTATAATTATCAAATTTTAGGAATATTAACGGGATTATATTCTGCGTTTTTTAGAGGAACTGTCAAAGTCAGGTGACGTCACCGTCCAGTTTACCGCCGCCATCTCAGATTTTTTTAAATGGCAACGTAGGTCGAGTGATATATCGTAGAAAAGATTATTTTTTCCTCTTTCCAAAAATATAGAACAAGTACCACATTACTGAGAAAGTATCCTATAACATTGCAGATATGTGTGTTAATTTCTCTATATTTTGGAAGACTGCTGGTTCGTCACTGGTGTACGGTCAATAAAAAAAAACAGTAGTAAGCAATGAAAAAATATGTCAAAAATCACCTGTCAAATGTCAGAGTTCATTTTGTCTTTTTATTTGATAACAGCAGTGTTTAAATCATATTTTTGAATAGTAAATTGATTTAATCTTGGTATTTGATACATGCAGTGTTTGAGTTGTATTTGTGAAAAGTAAATTAAGAATGGTGTACTGTCAGGATCCAGATACTGATGTTCATTGGATATGGCAATAAAAAACGTACATATGAAGAAGTAAGTCATTTGTTCAATGATTTAAATCCTCAACATGCCCCTATAAGTAAATCAACAGTTTCCAGAATATTGAATAAATTCGTACAGGATCGCCCAATGTCTGGCAGACCAAAAACTGCAACTAACGAACTAAGACTTTAGACGTCCTAGTAGATGTTCAACAAAATCATCAAACATCTACATATGAATTGGCAAGAAATCATGATATTAGCAGGAAGTCGGTACAAACAATTTTGCATCAAAATAAGTTTCATCCATATAAAATTAAAAACCACCAAGATTTAGCTGAGGATGATTTTGATCGAAGATTAGAGTTTTGTGAAACGATTCTAGAGAAAATTGGTGATCAAAATAATTTCTTGGATTCACTTGTATTCAATAATGAAGCTACATTTTGTCTAAAATCGACTACTATTAATCGACATCATTGCCGGTACTGGTCAGATTCTACTCCCCAATGGATGGATGAGGCCCAAATACAATACCCACAAAAAGTTAATGTATGGGCTGGTTTGGTGAAAAACCATATCATTGGTCCATTTTTTATCGACGGCGCTCTTACTGGTGAAAAATATGTTGATCTTCTACTGAATCAAAATATACCTGAAAGTACTGCTCTATTTCCAAAAATGAACATATATTTCCAACAGGATGGTTGGTACGCACCAGCGTACTTTCATAAAAACGTTAGGCAATGTTTGGATATAACTTTCCCTCAGATATGCATTGGTCGAAGAGGTGTAATTGAATGGCCAGCAAGATCTCCCGACTTGAGTCCACTTGATTTTTTCTTATGGGGATACGTGAAGGACCGCGTGTATATTAACAGACCAACAAACATTTGAAAGCTCGCATAAGTCTTGAAATGCAAGGAATTTCTCCAGAAATTATCAACATTTCCATTCGAAGCTTCCAAGACAGATTGTATTATTGCCAAGAAACAGGTGGCCAACACTTTGAGCACTCTGTTATAAATAAACTGTTGATCATATGTTATTATTCTAGTTAATTTTTTTGTTATATATGTGTTGAAAAATTTAATATTTTAAGTGTTTTTGACACTTGTTTCTTGTATTTTTTCAGTAATGTTGTACTTATTCAGTATTTTTGAAAAGAGAAAAAAATAAGCTTTTCTACGATATATCACTCGACCTACGTTGCCATTTAAAAAAATGTATATATATATATATATATATATATATATATATATATATATATATATATATATATATATATATATATATATATATATGAATAATACGTAGGGAAATTCATTTTAAAAATTGATGTGTAATCAAATCAACCCTTCCACGAAGCAAAGCCCGTTTTATGAGACTCAACGACATAGAATTCCCTCATCCATCATACAAGTTGCACCAGTTTAGTGCAAATAAATATTCATTTATACAATAAACTTCTTCGTAAAATTTAAATTCATTATAATTTATGTTACCTGATGGAACTTTGATAGCTACTCCCAGATTAAGAGCTTGTAACTTGGCAATAGCAACTTTCTGCAAAACTTTCCTTTCAATTTCTGAGAGTTGTAACAGAGTTGTATCATCTAATATGACCTGCCTCCCAGTAACACTATTCCATACACAGTTTCCCTGGAAATAACACAAAGTTCAAGCATAATTATGACAATAACATTTCTTCTCAAGGATCATAAAGACGATCATTATGGTACAAGTAGTGAATATTCGGCGAGGCGTATGTATATATATATATATATATATATATATATATATATATATATATATATATATATATATATATATATATATATATATATATATATATATATATATATATATATATATATATATATATATATATATATATATATATATATATATATATATATATATATATATATATATATATATATATAGAGATATACATATATATATATATATATATATATATATATATATATATATATATATATATATATATATATATATATAGTTCTATGAGTAACCCACAGTAGTACACTTGCTGCTCAGCCGAGCTTTCGCAATTACTTTATTGCTTCCTCAGGGCTTCTACAAATACTACTGTGTATTTTTTAGCTCAATTGAGTCGACAATACCCTTAACTTATAGAACTGTTATATCACGACTCTGACAAGTAATCTACATATATATATATATATATATATATATATATATATATATATATATATATATATATATATATATATATATATATATATATATATATATACATATACTCTGGGAGTACCTGTCTCGGGGTTTTCCCGGAAATCTAACAATTTTAAGATTATCTGGAGAAAAGATCAGTGTTTTGACAAATATTATCTCTCTATCCTTGAAATATTAAAAAGAAGCTGAATAATACATCCCTATCACTCCATCAAAAATTGGAAGAGAACAAGTAAAACAACAATTTTAATTACCTATAATTATAATCATTTCTCATTTTTTCAGGATTCGCGGTTCTATTTTTAATCATAATTTTCATCGCATACAATAAAAGGTACCGTAAAACGAGGTTACTTTGGCAGATTTCGGGACATATTTGACAATAAATCAAAAACCTTCGCCAATAATCCACAAGAAAAAATCTCATTGTAACAAATATCAATAAGGCTGTAAATGCGGAATATTTGAATAGAAAAAATTAATAGGTAACTGAGAAAAATAATTGTTGAGAGGCTGCCAAAGTAGGCAAACGATTGGGGTAACTTTGGCATGATATGTATTTCGCTTAAAGTTCTTGTACTCCTACAGCATCACGAGCACGTTCAGTATTTGAAGCTAAACGGACACTTAGACCATTTCATAATATGAAATGCTGAACAAAATCAAGTCCAGGTGTATTATCACGAAATTATTTCACCTTGCCTCCTTGTTTTTATTTTTGTAGCACTTCACGTATATCCACCTTTGTTAGTGGAAAGCCCCAACTGCTGACCGTCGTCAGTGTGTGTTTCAGGAACTGCTCTTCCTCTTGGGTAAATACAACTGGATGACCTATTGTCTTGGTGTGCCTTCCAAACAACTTATTTTGGAGGGTACCACGGGAGATTTTGAATCGGCGACTCGCCTGGGCTTGAGACTTACGGCAGCTAACGCTTGTTCTAATTGCTGGGGGGTGTAGATACCGTATCTACGGCCTCCAATTTTCTTAATGTAGTGACGCGGCATTTTTCTAATAGTTTGAAGCTGTAAAAAATGAAGGAACCTGAAAAAAGCGGGAAAAAAAATAAAAGGGATAAAAAATAATTCTCAAAAAAAACAAAACGAATACCTGCCAAAGTTACACCCGGTGCCAAAGTAACCCCGTTTTACGGTATACAATAATAATAATGTATTTTGAGTTTTTCGGCTCTAAACCTACACTACGGCTTAGATTTTTAACCTTACACATTACATGTTACGAGTCCATTAGAAATCCATTTCATAATATTCCCGAAGAGTTCTCAATTTCAAAGATAGAAACCTTGATAGCCTCCACGATAATTGGCGAAACCAAGAAAATATTTAGTAATGAATCACTGTTTGAATTGTGTCTACGAGTAGATTACTAATTTCATGTTTTTTTTTTACTCGAGGGACCTACAGTTTAACGCCGTTTCCGAACGGCCAATGGGCTTGTAAACTATGTACATTACCCAACAATTTTTAATCATATATAACCACTAAATTCCGGACATACACAACACCTAAGAGCAAGGTGGGACTCGGACCCACAATCCTCGGTTTACAAACGGTACAAGGCACCTTAGCGCTGGTCTACCGATGCCTCCACTAATTTCATGTACTACAAAGAAAGTCATTTTCGCATTCTATCACAATATTTAACACACTTTGTGAATTTGTGATTTTTTACGGTGGCTTCTTTGAAAATAAAATGAAGATCTCAATTAAATATAGAGAAAAAAAAGTGAGAGTGTCTATTTATAATATTAAACCTTCTTTCGAAAAACTTTTCGCTGCAAGACAGTCTCAAGGAAATCACTAATGATTATTAAATTTGTTTTTAATTAAGTAGGTTTTGATTAAGAATGTTTTGAATCAGTAAGTTCTTTTAATTTAATAAGTTGATTATTGAATATAATGACGAAATGGGTTTTTTATATGTGTGTGAGTGATTTCCTTACAGTTAGTTAATCATATAATTTTCTCTTGGATTTGCTTGCGCCCCCTAGGGGGGCACGCCCCACAGTTTGAGAATCGCTGCTATAATCTGTATTGAAATATTAGCTTGCGGAAATTCAAATTTATCATCTGCAAACCTTCACTCATTTTTAACATAATTTTGAATGAAAATTGAAGTCAAAAACAGAATATCATGAATATCAAAAACAGTACAAATGATAATTTCAACAAGTTTCACAATATAACAATCTAACATCACGGCACGATACAAGTTTTCCTCGCTCATCATTTTGATAGTTTCCTTGATAGTTTGGCACTATAGATTACTTCTGGTTATTTTAATTAAACAATATTCTGTGAGGTTTTCCATAGTTCCTTTCAGGGCAATATTCATAACGCTTCTGATATAGGTACAGAGATAAAAATTGTGATTTGCAATTAGAACCAGAGTCTTCACCCTGTTTATCTACACTGAATAAACTACGCTGTCTTCACAGTTTCACAACACTCACAAGATTCTATATCATATGTATTTTATGTCTAAATTCAAATATAACGCTTTTATCTCGATTCGCTCGAAACAAGAACAATCCTGGTATTGTTAGAAATAGCAATGATTATTTTGATTCACGGAATATTTCAACTTAGTTCATTCTAGATTATTTTTCAAATAAGTTATGTTTTATGATTGAAGTTATTGTAGTTTCGCATTTTCTGCTTCCAAGATACAAACAACTTCATTTGTTTTTGGTGAATCCAAATGGCCAAGCATCCGAATGCTTGGAATAAAATAGAACTGAAGCTAATATAGTAACACAGTCATAAACAATATAACTGTAATATTTCAATCATCATTCTGAATTCATATTCAACAGCTACAAGATTTCAATAATAAAGTAGTCGAGAGAGCTTTTTATATTAAGTTAATTAAAACACAATCTTCGTGGGTTTTTTGTAAACTTTTTGTACACTTTATTATGAAAATCATGTAAGTTTTCACTAATATGTTTTCTGTGCACACTCATCATGGCCAGACCATTGGGGCGATATTCCCCCATAGTGCTTCTTAACCAGATTTTTAGTCTCCTGAGGCTCTCAAACGATCGCTCTACCGTACACGTTGTGCACGGTAGAGCGATCAAAATGTTCAACGCTTTTCCTGTTCAAGAAAGAGATTTTTGCCTCTTTTAGGACATCAATAACGGTAAAATCAACTTCCTTCTCAAAACTGATTCCCGAAAATATCTGATAATATCTTTCGTGGTTCCCATGGCATTTCGAATTTCAGGAAGAGTGTTGAGATCATTGATTACCAGATTCAGTTGGTGGGACGAGCAATGAAAGAACAAAGCCCTCGTGTATTTTTTGCGTAAATTTGCTCATACCCCGGAGTCTTTTCCGAACAACTGTCAAATCCAAAACCGACGCATTTATTTGGATTATGGTCTTCTTTTGTCAGAAACTCAACACATCCTACAAACATTTTTTGGACTTCGTTGGTTTACACATCAAAATATCGCAGCCCTATCGATAATTGTTCAGTGCCAGAAATTTCAGCTATTTCGTCCGCTAACACACAAAATGCTTCTGTTGATTTTACTTTCTTCATAATATCTGCCCTAATGACCTCTCCACAAATGCCGATAACTTCATTTTGAATATCAACCGATCGATAGCTTGTATTTTTTTCCATGCTTGATGTGTTTCTTCATAATCAAATCTCCCGCGTCATTCGTAGCTTGTATAAGTCTTCGAGAATACCTTCGCCATAATGTTTACCTCTCAGAGCTGAATCATGCGACCCGCAAAATGTAATGCAGGAAATGATGTTATAAATTTTCGGTTTTCTTCAATAATACCCTGAGAGTATTTGTTGAGTAGCTCATCTACACACTTCCGAGAAATTATTCAACAGGTTCCAGTGCCGCTTTATGGGAGTGGGTTTACATGTGCTTTTTGCACTGCTCGTGAACATCTTTGAACTTACAAAATTGCCTTATGATAAACGATCCTAATAGGCCTCTAAAAGTGCTTGGATTTGGCGGAAACAACAACAAAAAATCTATTTCCTTTATATACCATACGAAGATTTTGATGGGTATCGAAGCAAACGACTTTTAGTAGGTTTTTCAAATTTTACAGTCTTCAAAAAAAAAAAAAAAAATAACCTAATACAACATAGTTTATAGCAATGCTGGCTCTAGGGAAGGGGAGGGGGGCAACTGCCCCTACCTGCCCCCCCATTGGCGACGCCCTTGTATACTACCAAAAAGATATTTTCGTACTCTGGATGACGAATGTAAGAGAGAAAATATATCTATGTATATCTCATATACTCTATTTCCACCACCGTCGACTTCTTATATGTAAATTACCGAAGATTATGTTTCTTTATCTAATAGTAGTAAAAGATACACCGAACTAATGAAATAATTGAAACTTATGTAAAATGATACAAAGCATCAAACTTTTTATCCCTTCATAGAGTATGAAAGATTATTAAACGCAATTTGCAATTATTGAATTGTTCGCGGTTTTTCAATATTTTCGACTGAAATTTGTATAAGAATAAGAATGTACCTAGTGTTTTCAGTTGAAATTTGTCATGTAAATTGCGTATTTTGTAGTATATGAATCGCAATAATAGTCATAAATTCTTCGAGAATAGTTAACTATTTCATCGTATCAAAATTACACAGAGAAGTGCTGGAGTTGTTTTTAAATCAGATTAAGACTTCTTGAGCCACGGTTTTCTGATTTTTTTTTAGATTTCTGATATATATGTATATATATATATATATATATATATATATATATATAAATATATATATATATATATATATATATATATATATATTTATATATATATATATATATATATATATATATATATATATATATATATATATATATATATATATATATATATATATATATATATATATATATATATATATATATATATATATATATATATATATAAATATATACATATATATATATATATATATATATATATATATATATATATATATATATATATATATATATATATATATATATATATATATATATATATATATATGTATATTGCTTCTAGTACATCTCCAGGGTACCTCATATCAGACCAGGTGTACAGTTTGTTTCTGAGATAGAAAAAAACTGTCAAACTTTGGAATTCAGTCAAAATTTAGACATTTTCAAGTTTGGTACGTGAATCAAGTTTTAATGTATATTTGTCAACCTCGAATTAGCTCGGTCAGCTGCCAAAAGTTATCAGGAAGTTATGAATAACAAAACCGTATATAGTCGGCATTTCTATTCGTTTATTGATCCTTGATCAGGACGTATGCAGCAATGAATCATACAATAATCACCAAGACATTTATGGAGAAAGAACAAACAACATATTCCAAAAATGAAAAATCGTTTTGTATTAATAAATGTTAATTTTCAATAAACGAATCGGAATTTTAACTCAAACATCCATGGCTTTTCATTCATTATTGTTTGTTCGTCCTGTTTTTTTGATAGATGAGCGAACCCTTCTACTTGGTAGCTTCAACAAAACACATTACCAAGATAAAGGAATCCATACTATGCAAAGCGGCTTCAATGTCATCAAACTAACCATTCTGCATTTGAAGTCACTGAATGTGAATTTTGGTATACCTAATTCGAAAAAACTACTGATTATTTTATTCACAGCTAAAAACTGCTAGAATATTTGGGAATATTGTCATTTTCATCCTTCAATTACTCGTCTTTTCTCAAAATTATTCTATTTATATTCAAAATCGAGAGAATTTAATAATTATAATTTATATATATATATATATATATATATATATATATATATATATATATATATATATATATATATAGGGTTGCAATTTGGGATCTTAGACAAGTATTCATTGGGGGTTTCAACAGTTTTTCTTAACCACCATCATTTTAATGTAAAGATTTATTGTTTGTGTGGGTTTTGAATTTGTAAAGAATTTTATAACCCTTCCAAATTGACTTAGGTAATTAAGAATTTGTATGTAGAAAGGATCGAAAATGAGTGAAAAGTCTAACCTCAGTCACTGACCTCTGCTGCTCACGCATTTTATGTTAATTTTTTATTTGGGAAGTAAAAGTTGTAAGAAGAAATTTGTAGAATAATTTTTAAATGAAAACCTCAATCTCCGAATGAGGACAACGCATATTGTGTATCCTGTGTAAGCATAATATCCTGGTTATAATACATGGTCAAACATTTCATGGCCAAGTTCAGTTAATTTTTTTTAGTGGCTTATATATAACTGACAGAAGCTAACTTAAATTTTGTCGACTTGGTTATGGATGTACTTTTCACCTGTTATTCGCATTCATTATAATAATTGAAATGGAAAGGTATTTCTGTCTGCAATATATTATTGTCTATAACTTGGCGCCTATTCGAAGATATTTTAAACGTTTGATATGTTTTTAAATCGTATGCCTTCATTTGATTTAGTCATGAAATTCATTTATTCTTAGCTTTCTGAATACAAATTGTTAGATATAATCAATCATTCTGTATCAATTGTTTGTTGTTCATTCATTATTCTCAATATTTTATTAAAAGCAAATTATCCCTTAAAAGGTAACTCTGCATATTCAGCTTGTGAAACTCCTCTTAAAATATCTTGATGACGTTGAATTTTTTCCCTCAAAGTTTTGTAATTATTGCCATATTATATGTACAATACTCTCAAATTTGGATTCGTACAGAAGATGAGAATTTGAATAAAAATGACGTTATTTTAGGTGATAAACTGCTCAAAATTCACTCTACCATATTTATCATGAAATATACATTTGTTCATCTATGTAGTAAGAAGTCTGATTTTTGAAGGGAAATAAATAATTTCAAATCTCGGCAAAGCTCTAATGATTTTCATTTCATTTCAATAACGAAAAAGAACGCAACGGTACATTACCAGTACTCTCATTTTATTCAATCCTCATAACAATCAGCTTCCTTGAAACAAAATATTAATTGCTGGAATTAATTTCTTTGGAATATGTTTAACCAAGCAACGAAAAAGTCTTCATTTCAAAACAATTATGTTGGTTCACAAAAAATTTTTTTTATTGATTATAAAGAAGATAATTCGATCCTACAAATGATTCTAGCTCAAATTTTGTAAATTGAGTAGGTAATGATAGATTTGTCTATAGCAATTTAATTTGATCAGTTGAAAAATATTTCGAATAAACACAAATAACTTGCTTTTTGGTTCTATTTTGAAGAATATATTCTTTCATATTCTTACGGAGATTTAATATTCAAGCTAAAATAATTTTACAGTTAAATATCTTGCTCATTTGTCAAAAAATGGCTGTGGAAATATTTGATATGACCTCGATAATGCTAGCGAATACCCATTCTATTTTTTCTAACGTTATTTTAATCTTGAGACCAAATGAGAGCAATTTCGTTTTCGATATATATATATATATATATATATATATATATATATATATATATATATATATATATATATATATATATATATATATATATATATATATATATTAAAATTATTAAATAATAAGAAAACAACTTGTCTAAAAACCACAAAATGAAAATAACTTTTTATTCGACTAGTTTCGCCTGTTACAGCATTATCAAGACTGAATACATAATTGCAAAGACATCGCTTGAAAATATAAGTATTTCGGTTCGGTACCTGGGGGTGGTAAAATGTAATCGATGGGTCCAAGTTATCAGAGATTTAACAGTGGGGAGTGGTTTAAGTCTAACTGGTCATTAAGAAGAATGTAATTATGGGATTTTTGGATCTTGTTTATTTCCATGGCTTCCAGGAAGTTCATTATCATACCTTTATCACAGTAATGAAGAATTTTTGGTTTGAAAGAGGATGAGATGTTATGTTTTTTTTTTTTGACTCTAGATGTTCCCTAAATGCTGATTGTCCGTTTTTTAGATGTTCTTTTAGCCTGGTTTCAAAACATCTCCAGTCTGACCTATATATGTTGAATTACATTCTTCACAGTCCGTTCTATAAATTCCTGTTCTCTTCATTGGATCGACTTTTGACATTTTGTTATTAAAAATCATTCTATCTGGGAGATGTTTTGAAACCAGGCTAAAAGAACATCTAAAAAACGGACAATCAGCATTTAGGGAACATCTAGAGTCAAAAAAAAAAAAAAAAACATAACATCTCATCCTCTTTCAAACCAAAAATTCTTCATTACTGTGATAAAGGTATGATCATGAACTTCCTGGAAGCCATGGAAATAAACAAGATCCAAAAATCCCATAATTACATTCTTCTTAATGACCAGTTAGACTTAAACCACTCCCCACTGTTAAATCTCTGATAACTTGGACCCATCGATTACATTTTACCACCCCCAGGTACCGAACCGAAATACTTATATATTTTCAAGCGATGTCTTTGCAATTATGTATTCAGTCTTGATAATGCTGTAACAGGCGAAACTAGTCGAATAAAAAGTTATTTTCATTTTGTGGTTTTTAGACAAGTTGTTTTCTTATTATTTAATAATTTTTTTAATATAAATATGAACTACCACAGAGTTGATTCATCGTCCATCGAATTTATTTATATATATATATAGATATATATATATATATATATATATATATATATATATATATATATATATGTATATATATATTCCTCATTCGTATAGAAATATCTTCTAAGTTAATTTTGGATTTTCCATAATTGGTCACTAACTTTTTCTAGTGTTCCAGATGATCATGTAAAACTCTTTCATGAAATATACGATACATGCAATTTATACAAGAACTCACCTGTGGTACCCAATTGCAATGTCCATGTGCAATCCTGCTTTGACTCTTCGACCTGGTTCTGAAGATTTTCGTGGCCATCAGTCTGCTTCCATGGTGCATGACACTCGAAGATGACTTCGATTTCTGCATAGCACTAGCACTTGTTGATTCTGCATTTGAAGAAGGGGATTTTTCATTTTTGTCACTTTTAACATGATGCTTACTATGCAAAAAATGGCTTAAAAATGAATGAGATTTTACATGTGGCGGTGATGTTGTTGGCGATTTGTCATCATAGCCTCCATCTACCGAGTTCCTCGAACTAGATACGCGACTATCGTCAAAAATTTCCCGAAATTTCAGATCGCGGTAAGTCAAAATCCAGTCTTCGTTTGTTTGACAACCTTTATTCAACCCGTCATCGTCACCTGGTTTAGTAATTTCACCCTTAGCTTTTATATTCCTCAAATTCCTATCATAATTAACCCTTTTAAACCGATCAGCTTTATCAGAATCGACGCTTTTTTTACGTGCCATACGCAAGTATCTTTTTATTGTGTCACTAACAGATTGGGAAACGTCATCGTTATCAACACTGCTTCTTCGTCTTCCTGAAGATCTAGGCGAAAGAGTTTTTTCCTCTTCTTTCCTTAATGCTATTTCTTTCTTGAATTCTTCTTCACATTTCGACAAGACTATCTCAGCTATTGCTAATGTTTGAACACCGGAGTCTTGATAATTCACTTCTACAATTTCTTGAACAATTTCTATAGCTGGTGGAGGTAAAGCAGTGCCTAGTTTTCTCTCTCTATTATTCTCAATGTGTTTCAAATTTGAACTGTAGTAAGATCTGTCTCTATCACTCAATTGAGGTGAATGGTTTGTATATGTTGATCCGCCTGTCCTACCTCTGAATCCTTTTGTTTTTCTCAATTCAAAATATAATTTTTCTAAAGCTTTTCTATTGGTTAGCAGATCGGATATAACCTTATCTCTATTTGTACTTTGACTAAAATATCTACTCAAAGTATCAGTCAGTGTTCTCTCAATATGATCTCCATCAAAATATACACTACCTGATCTGATCTGGGATCGAGGACTACCAGAGTGGACATTCCTACTTACCAAAGTAAGATGTCTCTGTAACTTTTCCACAAGATCTTGATAACTGAAATCTGCTTCGCTATATTTTGGATTACGTTTGGGCGTATCTTCCAAAGTCAAAAAAGTTTCTAGCATTCTTATCAGTTTATCATCATTTCCATTTATTTCTTCTGATTTTTCCGTTACATTTTCAGAAGAAGGTACTTTTTGCTCAGGAATGAACGGAAGATACTTCGATGGAGAAGTAGGACTATTCAAGAAATCCTCTCTCATTTTTTTCAAATCAAATCTTCCACCTGAAACATTACATATAGCCAAGTCAGAAGGTCTTTCGGGTTT
The DNA here is from genome assembly GCA_030704885.1 of Cynegetis impunctata. Taxonomy (NCBI): domain Eukaryota; kingdom Metazoa; phylum Arthropoda; class Insecta; order Coleoptera; family Coccinellidae; genus Cynegetis; species Cynegetis impunctata. The sequence goes on along the minus strand of JARQZK010003682.1, from coordinate 157,504 downwards.
GAGAATATCAACTTCATCTGCCGATATTGCACTACGACAACTTGAGCCCTTTCTTCTGTCCTTTTTTTTTCTCCGAAATCCAATAGCACCGGGGTAGGAATTTTTTCGCCATAGCAAAAACTTCGGTTCTTTTCTACAGACTTCCTGGAAGTAAGCTTCGATTTTTGGAATGTCCTCAGGTCTATTAGATGCTCCATCTGGTATCAGCTTTCTTCCTGCATCAGCCATATATCTCCACGTTTTTCGAGTAAGCAGCCACCTTTCTTTTGGTTTCTTGCGTTTTTCTCTTAAAGATTTTCCCATAGTAATTGAGTATTCTGTACTATCTGTTGAAGCTGACCGACCAACAGACTTCAGTTTCGCTTTACGATCAGACATTTTCAAAATTATTGTTTAAATTGCAAACCATTCGAGGTAAAACTTGTTCAATATATTGAGGGTAAGTGTTGACTGAGAACGTTAGAATTTTTTCGCACGCTAATTGATATTAGCACTATTTGTTGAATTCAGCTCAAGCGTATGGTTAATTTACACACGAAAATATATCTACCAATATCATTTAATCCATAAACTAACTAATAACCCATATTTTCAATCACTTTGTTCCGCATGAAATATGAGTTAGTTAGACACCACACTTCATGTATCATGAAATTATTTTTCGAACTATAAATCTCTTATATGGCATTTTTATCATTTCATTTCAAAGAAAAATTCACTGTCAGTTTATTTATCACATATTGGACCACTTCACGTTCTTATAATTCACAAATATATTTTAGATGACCACTCAGCACTGGCGAATCGAAAACTGGACTCAACTACAAAAATATCTCTTTTGGCAAGACACGCATACTTATGAAAAAGGACAGAGAATATATTGAAGATAAATTTCAAATTGTTGAGATAGAATTTTATAGATTCAGATTATTTAATACAAGATGAAAATAGACACTGTGGTTGGTTTTCGATTTTGTCTGATTATACTTTACACTATAGGACTTAGGTTTTATTGCAATTACATGATGAAAGTAAACCAGGTGTGCACGAGTGAAATGTAGGGCATTATTTTTAGATATTTTTATATTTAGGATATAATTTCCGAATTTATAAACATATCGAATTCAAACTCACGGTTGTTACGGAAAATACAGGTCCGTGTTACAATCTATGAAGGAAAAATATTTGTAAATATTTCCCGCTTTTCGAAAGAAGTTTTCAATTCTGAGAAATGCGTCTGGTGATTGATAAATAGAAATATTTGGCGTAGCCTCATTTCTGTTGTTCCGAAGTTGAAAGTGAAAATAGATGTTCGACGTCTGATGATTAAATCTGATCTAAATTTTGGTTCTTATCTAATTAACTCTAGATACTACTGAAACGAAATTATAATATAGGCCAAGCTACAGAGATTGTTTCATGTAAAAAGTGTAAGAAGAAAAACAGCTGCTCCATTGTTTGTAAAATAGTTCCATATGATAAGGTGATATGTTTTTCACTCGACTTTATTATTTATAACTTTGTTATTAACAATTTATGCAAAAAATTGCATTTTTTCAGTTTTTTGCTTATAAAAATGAAACTATCAGAGTAAACGTGAAGGTGTTAATAGACTAATTGTAGAAAATGAAAAGACGAAGAAAATGAGAAGTGGGACGACTCGATCAGACCCTTAGTTCGAGAGGAAATCGGAAAAAACCGGCCAAAATGCAGTTTTTTCAAAAATTCTTAACTCGCTTTTTTTTTGAGTTATAGCGTAGATCCTCCGGCCAGTATAAGCTATTGATATAAACTTCATTTGTGCGAAGACCAGAAACTGTCCTATGCATAGTTTTTGATCTGTGGCCATTTGATTATGTTACTATGCAATTTTCCAGCAGACCTGAATGCGACAGGTATAGTCTGATTTCAATTTACAAAAAAGATTTTGAAAGTACAATTCTCATAGTTCAAAACGTTAATCTTGGTTTCTCATGAAAACGCTGAGAAATATGTTAAAAATAAAGCTGAACATGACAAAAAACGGCCGAGCGAGTGAGAGTACTTGAAGAGTGGGGGTTTACAATTATTATCTGACAACGTTTAGAAATTACCGTCATGTTCAAAATGCCGACACTTTCGAATGTCATACTTCTCCTTGCCTGCTGCTCTACCCCCACTCTTCAACTACTCTCACGCGCTCGGCCGTTTTTCGTCATGTTCAGCTCTATTTTTAACATATTTCTCAGCGTTTTTATGAAAAACCAAGATAAAGTTTTGAACTATGAGAATTCTACTTTCAAAATCTTTTTAGTAAATTGGAATCGGACCATACCTGTCGCATTCAGGTCTGCTGGAAAATTGCATAGTAACATAATTAAATGGCCACAGATCAAAAACTATGCATCGGACAGTTCCTGATCTCCGCACAAATGAAGTTTATATCAATAACTAATACTGGCCGGAGGATCTACGCTACAACTCTAAAAATAACCGAGTTAAAAATTGTTGAAAAAACTGTATTTTGGACGGTATTTTCCGATTTTCTCTTAAACATAATTTATATCCTTACCTTGCTTTTTTAATACTAAAGTAAAAATTAAACAAGAAAACGGTGTCATGGGACACCAGGTAGGAACGAAGTTTCTTCGGATAATATAAAAGGACCACAATTTGCGAAAACGAAATATGTGCGTGTCGGGGCGCACGTCAGAAGTGATAACTTATACTGATCCAAGTTGAAATAATTAATATTGAAATGTTGGGCTAAGAGCTCTTACGAGATTGTAAATAAAAAAACGAAAAAAACCAGGAGTCACCTCGGGGATTCGAACACAGAAATACGGCACACCAGGGTTCAGTACTTAGACCACTCGGTCGCCAGCGCAATGTAAAATTTAGACGCGAGAGTGTAAATAACGAAAGAACAACGTATCGCCACGCTATATAATTGAATATAAACCTACAATACGTAGTCATTATTTTATGGAACAAATTTGTAAAGCATTATCTTTTCATTTTCAGTATGCCATATCTGATTCCTGTCGTAATCTGTTCTTTTATGCATATAACTTATACACAATTATTTCGATGTTTCACATCTGACGTTTTCCAGTTGCTTGTACATGAATTCATGAGTACATGGTAGCATTGGCGATTGACGTGGCGGAGTGGGATCAGAAAGAGAAGGGATGAGAAAACGGAAAGAAAGAGGGAGAAAGAGAAAGGTTTACAATATTCGCTTGTGTTAACTAAAAGCGTGACTTTCGTCAGTCTATTTCCGTCACACTTTTATTCTCGCATATTTTTCAGTTTGGTCCCGCAGCGAAATTCTTATCTCCTCCAAACCTGCCGTAAGGAACTTCGTTACAAAAAACTCGTGAGCAGCAGAACTCCATCACTCAAGTTTTTTGGGAGAAATGCATCGAGTCGAGATGCTATTCTAACGAATTGAAATCATATTCTGATAAATCACTCTTAAATAGTAAACCGAATTAAAAAGTAGAAAATAATTTTTGTATTTAGAAGAAATTAGCAAAGTGCATCGTGCTTGAGGAAAAAAAATGAAAACAGCGAAGGAACGTTCCTCAACATCAACTCAATCCGCCTAAACGGAACAGTCGCCACGTGGCGTTTTGTTCTGCCTCAAAAACCTCTTCTGAAAAAAATTTCAGTTCATTTGGTGTGATACGAACTACTGGAGATGTAAATATGTACCGGCAAGAATATTTATATTTATATGTAAATTAGAATTACGTAGAATATCTACGTAATAATGGCGGTGGTTGCAGAATTTTACCCAAATGTTGATACTTTCGTTCTGCAACGGAAAAAATACCTGGTACCGAATTTCAGCTCATTCGACTAGATGGAAACCGCTGGAGATGTCAATAGGTATAAATATATATATATATATATATATATATATATATATATATATATATATATATATATATATATATATATATATATATATATATATATATATATATATATATATATATATATATATATATATATATATATATATATATATATATATATATATATATATATATATATATATATATATATATATATTTATATATATATATATATATATATATTTTTATATATATATATATATATATATTTATTTATTTATTTATATTTATATATAAATATAACTTTTTGATGCTTATTAGCAATAACAGGCTTGGTGAATCTCAAAATACTCGATTTTATTAAAAAGTTGACGTTTCGCCACGACATTCGTGGATTTTTCAAAACTTCTGAAAAATTGATATTTCTTTGACATTAATTGATTTGAAAAAATTTGAATAGTTGAGAAAGACTACTATGTTTCATCAAAATTTTTCGGCTGTGGCCGTTCTCTGTTATTTATTACGTGCTATTCAGTGCAATATTAACATTCAAATCTGTTGCTATTAGATGGTAAGGGAAACCACAGAAACATTTACCCACGTAATGTTGGAAATAGGTTCAAATTATTTTGATTTTGAAAAGTCAAAGAATAGGGTACTATTTATCTTTTTTCCAAAAATTTTTATTACGGCTGTGGCCGTCTTCAGTTATTAAATACGTGCTATATAGTCCAATATCAACAGACAGGGATGTTGATATTAGATGGGAAGGGAACCACAGAAACCTTGATAATTATCAAAAAGTTAAAAATAGTTCACAGGCAACAACAATTCAAATAAATAATATATATATATATATATATATTTATATATATATATATATATATATATATATATATATATATACATATATACTTATATATATATATATATAATATATATATATATATATATATATATATATATATATATATATATATATATATATATCATCAGATATGAAAAATTTTTCAAAAATCGTGATCTAAGAGGTCTAAAACTGATGGAAAAATACTCCCGCACGTGACTGCTTTCCTTCGATACACTGCAATATTATGTATTTTATAGAACAAAATACGACTATTTATCAACACAGATTGAATTCTCGCACCTCACTTGGTAAAATATCATAGAGGGTAATGTTTACACTTTAAAATAAAACAACATTCAGTGTTACACTATTTAAATAATTACTGTGTTTGTAAACAATGGACATTCGAATAGTTTCGAGTTATGAAACATTTCGACTGTTTATTCTTGTTTAAAACAGTAATTATTTTAATATAGGAAAACTAAGCCGAGTGTTGTTTTATTTTAAAGTTTAAACTTTATAAAAATAATTTTTTTCAATAGATTAACTCAAAATTTGTTAAGGGAACTGGCTACATTTTGTACTTTACTTTGATTTCTAGGTACCAATCATAATGAAGATAAAATGAATATTAACATACAATTTTTCTCTCTTCTCTACAAATTTACATTAAAATATTATTCAATGCATCATGGTTTCTAACAGTTACCTACCTACCTACAGAAAAAAGGATATCCTCTCGTTGAAAAATACTTTAGTCCATGAAATCAGGACGAAAGTATCACGTTAGGTACACATCGAAAGTAACACATATAAGAAATAACGAATTTTATATGAACAATGAAAAAGAGAAACACATGATTGAATAAATCTGTTTATCGAAAAGGAATGAAGAACTAAATGAAATATTTCTAATCACAAATAACAAACAAAAATGTGGTAAAATCTTCTATGAAATATTAACTTCCCTTAGGCAGTAATGAGATCAACCTCAATGATATAAATGTAATCATTTAGAATCGCAATAATGACAATGTAGTGGATATCAACTTTGGTACATGCAGCGTGAGACCACTTTTCAAAATCAAAATATTATATCAACTTCCCCCTTGGTAAGTAATTGCTGAATAGCTCAAAGAGGCAAAAACAATATTCTTAATCAGAAGTTTATTGTTTTCCCTTGCCTGCCAGATGATTATTTTCTCTTGTGTTCTTGTGTTCTCTTGTATCCGATAAGAATATTCTTAGCTTACTTTTATTGGTTGTACCATCAACCGTCTGTGGTCCAGATGGTTCGGAAATTGTCTAGGGTACCGAGTTCAAATCCCGGATAAGATATGGGTGTTGTCATTGTCGTCCATAATTGATCTACGTATATTATAATCTGCTGGGTAATGTACTAGCTTACAAACCCATGAGGGTAGATGATGGAATACAGGCGACTACTCGCCTGTGTTCAATCATCCCTTTTAAAAAAAATTGGTTATAATCTTTTTTAATTTCATTTTTCAGGGGTTTCAGTTTCACATTCTATACGACCTCTTTTGTTTCAAATATTAGATCACCTTGCGGTAGAGGTCTTATATTTAAGAGCGAGAAAGTAACTAAAATTGCTTGAAACCCACTAGGTTCTGGCTGGAGCGAACTTGGCGATGGATCAGTGGTAGCAGTATTTAATAACTGATAAGTTAAATAATTAATGATTCAGAATTTTTAGACTTCATCAAATGGTCACTAAGTTGGGTATCTGGTGCAGGTTGTAGAAGATTATTTTGGTTTTTATATACTGCTGTGTGAGTTATTTGTCTTTCTGTCTATCAAATTAGCTGTTTCACGACATTAAAAAATACGAGTACATACCTACGCACATTAAGATTCAAAGGGAGAAAGAGTAACATATTAGTTTTGTACGCAACCACGTTTTTTTTTTGATGTATAATTTTGTTTCTTGAAACTAAATACACTGCACGCAAATAACTTATACACACTACAGACAATAAAATGTCAAATTACTAGCCAAATAGTCACATGGATATCATCATCTTTACAATATTTAAATTCCAAATGAATTAACATAAGAATAATAATATTTTTGATGCGTCAAATCCTCGAAAATTAACGCGTGACAACTAATCAGAAGTGCGGGGGAAGGATAAAACTAACCTTCAACGACCCCGCGTTGGGTTTCGGCTATTGGACAAATCTGGACCCGTTGATATTTTTGTACTCGGTTTCCCCTATATTGTGACGCTTTAACAAGATCATTACCAGATACATAATTAAAATATGATAGAATGAATCATAATGAAGAAAAAAACGAAATGCAATTAAAGGAGTTTTTTTATACCAAAGAGACTCAAAGAAAATATCCCTATTATATATAGTTCAGCAGAAGGATTTTTCGAACGAAGCTCAATTCTTTTGCAACGGACAATTTCAATCAATAAAATAAAATCAGGCATAAGAAATAGGCATTATTTCGGGATTATAATACTCGTACAGTATATTGTCAGTGGCTATAATTTTTGTATTATTGCCGGTGAATATATAGATATTTTGGTTGATTGTAGTTTGATAAAGCAGGTCATATGATCTAGTCAAAGTTGTTTTAAATATTTTTTTTTTGGAAATTAAAAATTAGAAAGTTTGAGTTGTGGGATCCATTCATTGTACCCTATAAAAGTCTTATCATAGCACACATAAGTATTAAAAAAAACTTTAAAGAGTTTTTTGAATCGACTGTTAGTATAATTTATGATAAAGTTTTAGAATACATGAAATCAATTCAGAGTTTTTTTTCAAAAACCCCATCCTTAACTCCCTAAGTCAGTTGTAGGGACAGAAGAGAATTACGTAGCTGGAATATCTGCAAAAGCCCAAAAAGATTCTACCTAAAAATTGAGGTGGCGATGGAGAATATTTGAAACTCACAAAAAGCAGCTTCCTAACATCAGCCATATTCACGTAAAAATTATTAGCCTCCTAACTGAACTTGGTGTATAAGAGAAAATAAGAAACACTCGGCTTAAGTTTCACTAAATACATATTAATAAACTCTACATATGTTTCGGCTGGTTAGCCCATTTTCAAGAGTAATAAAATATTAACTTAATTTCAAAATGTATAATATCTATTTTATATTCCTACTACAGATTTCAAAACCGGTGTTAGGAGAAATTCCACTTGATCATTGCAGAAAGGTAAGTTATTGTTCATAGCGGTCGAAATTTCAATGATTTCGAGAGTATCTAATCTCTTGCCTTTATTATTACCTGGGTGTAAAAATTCCGTTTTCATGGAATCACAGAAATGATTATATTCTATGCAGTGATCGGAGAATCCAGTGGTTGAAATATTTGATAAAATGGACTTTTTGTGTTCATCGATTCTTTATTGGATACAACGTCCTGTTTGTCCTATGTAAAAACAATCACATTCACTGCAGCATATTTTGTACATTCCACTTTTAGAAAATAAATAAAGTTTGCCTTTGTTATTCACCAATATTTAACCCAAATTCTTTTTGTTGGTGCAGATTTTATTAACATTATTTTTGTTTAATCTGTTACATATTCTATTGTTCAAATTAGGTATGTAGTTGATTGAATGAAACTTTTTCCTTATTTTATCTGAATGAATGGGAAATTTTTTTTCTAGTTTAATTTCTTGCGTTTATTTTTGATTAAATTATTATCAATAATGAAGGATTTGTAGCCGTTATTTATAGCTATTTTTTTGAGTATACCTACTACTTTCTTAAAATTATCAGCAGATAAGGGGAGCGAGAGTAATCTATGTATAAAAGAATGAAAAGCACTCATTTTGATCTTGGATGACTGACAGCTTGAAATATGTATTAATGTGTCTGAATAAGTTGGTTTCCTATAAATGCCAAAATATAGGGCATGATTGGATCGAGTTATATGTGAATCTAGGAAGCTGAGGGATCGATTGATTTCTGATTCTAGAGTGAATTTAACTGAAGGGTAAATACTATTTAAGAAATTCAAAAAGGAAGTTAATTGCCTATCTGTACCAGCCCATAAACAAAATATATCATCGAAATATCTTCTCCAGAAAAATACATTTTTGATTAGAATATTCTTAGATCTGAATAAAATGTTTTCAAAATGAGTAATAAAAATCTTACTTAGTAACGGTGATAAAGGGGAACCCATAGGTAGGCCGTTTGTTTGTCGATAGATTTTTTTTAGATCATTAAATTTTAAATAGCTTTAATAAGGTATACATTTAGAGCTGAAATGACTTCATCATTTGAATTTCTTAAATACTATTTACCCTACAATTAAATTCACTCTAGAATAGGATATCAATCAATCCCTCAGCTTCATAGATTTACATATGACTCGTTCCAATCATACCCTAGAATTTGACAGTTAAAGGAAACCAACTTATTCGAAAACATTAATACATAATTCAAGCTGTCAGTCATCCAAAATCAAAATGAGTGCTTTTCATTATTTTGTACATAGATTACTCTCGCTCCCGTTATCTACTAATAATTTTGAGAAAGTGTAGGTATACTCAAACAAATAGCTATCAATAACGGCTTCAAATCTTTCATTATTGATAATTTAATCAAAAATAAACGCTAGAAAATATTACTACAAAAAAATTTTCCATTCATTCAGATCAAATAAGTAAAAATTTCTTTTAATCAAATACCTACCTAATTTGAGCAATAGGATATGCAACAGATTACACAAAAATGATGTTAATGCAATCTGCGCCAACAAAAAGAATTTGTGTTCATTATTGGTGAATAATAAAGGCAAACTTGATTTATTTTCTAAAAGTGGAGTGTACAAAATATACTGCAGTGAATGTGATTATTTTTACATAGGACAAACAGGACGTTGTATCCAAAAAAGAGTCGATGAACACAAAAAGTCCATTTTATCTAAAATTTCAACCATTGGATTCTCCAATCACTGCATAGAATATAATCATTTCTGTGGTTCCATGAAAACGGAGTTGTTACATCCATGTAATAAAAGCAGGAGATTAGATACGGGTTTTGAAGTCTGTAGTAGGAATATAAATAGATGTTATACATATTGAAATTTAGATCATATAATATTATACTCTTGAGAATGGGCTAACAGCCCGAAACATATGTAGACTTTGTCAATATACATTCAATGAATCTTAAGCCAAGTGTTTTTTATTTTCTCTTATTTAACATAATGTTTCACTAAGTGGTAAGCGAGGTCTCTGTGTCTTTTATGAATTTGGAGTGAGTAGAAATGTGTAATGCACTAAAATCTTCAAAAATTCATAAAATTTCAACATAAAATTTGTTGCGTGGAAGGAAATTAATTTATACCCTCGCGGTTCACATCAACTCAATTCACTGAACAAATTCCAGCCCCCTAACTCAATCAGGAGGTGCGCAAGACCTTGAAAACAACGAAAAACTGAAAAATCCCAACATGAAAACGGAGGCGTTTTTTAATTAAATTAAAATCTCTATATAAAAATAGCATCATTTAATTAAATCACCAAAAGCCACTTCCTCTGCATCAACTTGATCCACGTACATATTTTTAATCCTCTAACTCAATTTGGAAAATGTCTAGCGGGAAAAAATCAGCAAAAATTGGTTATCCTAGTTCAATGAACAATCCAAAGAGCCCTACAGGGCTGAATTTCAGATATGGTATTCATTATTGAGTTCCACATTTTGTCAACCGTTTGAAATATTTTCGTTCATGAACCACTCTCACGCACAAAGTATGAAAATTCCAAAATTTTGACTGAATTTGCCCAAATTTTTACAGCTTTCAGAAATAACCCTAGATACCAAATTTTAGTTTTTTTTGAAAAGGAGGCAATATATACACAGAAAAAATGTAAATATTCTGTGGTAGTACTTCAAAATAATCAGGTTATACATATATATATATATATATATATATATATATATATATATATAAAAAAAGAATATATATATATATATATATATATATATATATATATATATATATATATATCTATATTTGTTGCATAATTACAAAGAGTGTCAGTTTGACAGTCTAAATAATCCGACCGCGAAGCTGGAGGATTATTCTGTCAAACTGACACGATCTGTAATAATGCAGGAAGTTTGAGATGTATAACCGTATTTATTTTGAAGTACGTATTGTATTTGATACCATTATTTATTGAGTAAATTAAGTAAAATCTCATTTTTGAACAGTTATTGAAAAACGTCAAAATTTGACGGTCCTGTTAGTTTCCGATTGGTAGAGTTACTCTATGTAAAATCAGGTATTATCGAAATTATACAAGGTAACTTAACTAAATTGATCGTTCTGATTGGTTGAAAATTATACGAAAAAAATATTAAGAAAATTGCGCGGGAAATTAGAAAATCTCTATATATAAAAATGAATCAACGGCTAGACCGATTTCAGTAATTCTTTTTTTGTTGTGTTTTTTATTGTCAGAAGAAGGTTATTATGAAAGAGAAATTAAGAAAATTGCGCGGGAAATTAGAAAATTTGAGAATAATTAAAAACAATATAAAATTATTTCTAAAATTCTTTTTTTGTTGTGTTTTTTATTGTCAGAAGAAGGTTCTTATGAAAGAAAAAATTAAGAAAATTGCGCGGGAAATTAGAAAATTTGAGAATACTTAACCACCATATAAAATTATTTCTAATCTATGTCATTTTTATTTTGTCATGACTTAGAACTTTACCCTTCTACGATCAACCCATATTTTTGCATCTTTTCATTTTTTTTTATCCACAGGTCCGCAATAGGGCTGCAAGATGGCAATCGAAAATAACAATAGTCGGTTTGAGAATAGGTCGTAATATATTTTTCATACCCCCAATTAACATTTTTACCGGGTCAGATAGATTGATAGATAGATAGTTAGATAGATAGATAGATATACATCGGCAGATAGATGAATAGATAGAAAGATAGATAAAAATAATTTATATGGTAGAACGTTTGCTCGGTCAGATAAATTGATAGATAGATATGAAGATAGACAGATAGATAGATAGATAGTTAGATAGATAGAAATATAGATAACTATCTAGAGATAGATATATATATATATATATATATATATATATATATATATATATATATATATATATATAGTTAGATAGGTAGATATACATCGGCAGATAGATGAATAGATAAAAATAATTTATATGGCAGAACAACGTTTGCCGGGTCATATATATATATATATATATATATAATATATATATATATATATATATATATATATATATATATATATATCCTAAAAGAAGATTATAAGATCGAAATCCCTGTGAACATTAACAAATTTACAATCAATGCTTTGCTGTAAATTTTCTGACATATCGCTAAATTGAGTATTCTTATCTAGGCAATGTAATGAGAAACAAGAGTCTGCTATTAAACTGATGCATAAATTAAAATATTCTTTGTAACTTCTTTGTAAACAAGAGAATAAATATAAGATTTGCGTTAAAAGGATTAATGTATATCATTGATCTTTTTGAATTTTTTTGGTAAAAATCCACTATTGATTAAGAACACCACAAATAAAATCAATTCTTTGGATAAGCGAGTTCATAGAGCTTATTACGAATAAATTGTATCTGTAAAGAACTTGAATGAAAATTTTGAAATAGATATTATAAATACGTGTAAAAACCCGAAACATGTTTTCTTTAAAGTATTCTATTGTAAATAATAATATATAAGAAAACGACAATCCAATAGTTTGCTGTTTATAATTATGTATTTAGTTGCGAACTAAATGTTTTTACATCGATCAATCAAGTCGGCAATTCACTACTAGAGCATTTGATCACTCTAGAGATGAAAACCATCTTTTTATCAAATATCTTCCAAATGTAGAGGAAATCTCCCCTACAGGTGAGTTCAGAACCCGGATTCACTTGAGTGACGTCTTGAATACAAAATGGATCGAACTTAACCTCAACCTAAGGTACCAGTACATCAGTTTATAATATTTAATAAACAATCAATCAATCAATCAGTAGCGCAACAACCCTGGTTGGGTCTTAGCTTTCGAAATTTTTTTCCTCTAGGCATCACGCTGTTGGGCTATTACTTTCCAGTTTGATGCCCCTAGTTTTTTGGATGCTATCCTCCCATCTGAGCTTGGGTCGACCTGATCGTCCGGTGCCCTTTGGTTTTAAGTTTAATATGCGTTTTGGTAAGCTATTGTCTGCCGATCTTACTATGTGCCCTTCCCACCGAAGACGCCCAGTTTGGATGGTGTTAACAACATCCATGCCTCCAGATTTGTAGTACAACTTGTATCGTTCGTGATTGTATCTTCTTCTCCACGAAAACTCCTCTAAATATGGTGCTTATTACTTTTCTTTCAAAAATTGATAATTGATCGGCGTCCTGTTTCGTTAGGGTCCATACCTCTGAGTCGTAGATCTGTACTGGTTGTATGAGTGTTCGATTCAGATGCAGCTTGGTTTTTCTACTTAGGTTTGGACTTCTTAGTTGTTTACTAAGTCTGTAGTAGCTTCGGTGTGGAAGCATTATGCGCTTCTGAATCTCCGCACTCTGATTATTTTCGGAGTTTACGAGGGAACCCAGATAAACGAATTCATGTGCAATGTCAACGTTTTGGTCATTGATTGTTTGGTTTTGACCAATATTTCTTTGACGTTTTCTCGTCGATGAAACCACGAGTTTGGTTTTAGTTTCGCTTACTTTGAGACCCATCTTATCGGCAGCCTTCGATAGTTTGATAAACGACTCGTTTAGTTCTCTAAGTGATCTGGACAAGATGTCAATGTCATCAGCAGACGCCAGCAATTGAATGGATTTGTAGAAGTTGTTTCCAGATATACCTATGCGTGACTCTCTTACCACCTTTTCCAGGTCAACTTTGAAAAGTAGACAGGCTAGCGCGTGTCCCTGTCTGAGTCCGTTTTTGGTTTCGAAGTCTCTATCTGTTACGTTTTTCTGTAGCTTGACATGATAAACTACCTTTGGCAAAGTCATTTTGATTAGGTTTATCAGTTTTTCAGGTGTACCAAGATCCTTTGAAGCTTCGTATAGTTCAATTCTTAAAATGCTCTCGTACGCTGCTATGAAATCGACAAGCACGTGGTAAGTATCGATGTTATATTCAAGTGTCTTTTCCAGTATTTGACGTTAGTAGCACAAATGTTTGGTTTAGGCTGTGTTGGGTACAAAATCGTTTATTGTACAACATTCGCGATTTGAAACCAATATTCGACCAACATACAAACCAATATCTCGTGTACCGGATAACGAGAACGTGATGGTGGTGTCATCGGCATAAATTAACGGAGCAGAGGCCACCATGCCTGTCTGACAGAAATTCTGGCATGTCATTGACACATACTACAAATAGCAGTGGACCTAGTATACTCCCATCATGAGGCACTTCCGACGGCTCCAACCTACCGGAAGACATCTGTGTCATAGTACCTTCGCGTATCAGAACCTTTTGATATCGATTTGTCAGATAACTTCTGAAAAGCTTCAATTGTTCGTTTCTTATTCCGAATTCTTCAAATTTATGTATATATTAAGAATCTCATAGCCAACTCTGTCGAATACCTTCAACAAGTCCAGCAGGAATGATGTAGTGATTTGACCTTTTTCATTAGCTTGAATAATTTCGTTTGCCAGCTCGAAGACTACAGTTTCAGTGCTCCTACATGGAGTAAAACCACGTTGTCGGTGTGTAATCGCTATGAATTTCTTGGAGAAATTAGGCAAGCGCTTTGCCAATATCCTAATTTCTGGAATTTTTGAGAAAGCAAGAAGAATATTTATCGGACTATTATTTTCGAATTTGTTGTGGTCTGCTTTTTTATGTAGGAGCTTCACAACTTTCAAAGAATCAGGAAAGGCGCTATTTTGAAAAGATTTATTCATTAGATAGAAAGAGTAGGAAACTAACAGTAAGGATATTATTATTTATTCGTTTGCTATTTCGTGCAAGTGAGGACTTGAAGTGTACCTTTCCATGAGTATGAATGTTCTGTATGATTGTTGCTTTTAGTAGACGCAAATACAAATTATTTGCGTTTGAAGTGACGCTGATACAAAAAAAAGTGTACCACAAAAATGATCAAGTATCACAAAAAGTTACCTATTCAATGCAGATTCTAATACTGTGAAATTATTAATGAATAAAGAAACTAAATATCATTTTTTTATAATGAATATCATACCGTTACTTTGTCGCTTAGGTTAACTTGGTTAAACGTGTTTGGACACCCTCTCTATCAGATTCCTTACATTTCGTGCTGTTCCT